>OMOW01084607.1:0-11679 GCA_900312555.1 Lamprogrammus exutus
GTTTTGCCCCCTCACCCCCCACCCACACCCACAATGCAAAAAAGTGAGTAATGATAAAATACTGGTAGGCTACTGAAATTAATGGTAAAAGCAATTGCCATTCCTGTGCTTTCTGAATATGGATATGATATAGCACATACACATCCATAAATCCACCTACACATATAGATCTTCTCCAGGCTCAAATTATAAATGTATATTTACATATTACAGAAATAAGGACATAACATATATTGTGGGTCTGTCTCTCTCACACCTTCCCTCACCTGTCTATCATATATGAGGCTGTAACATTTTCCAATTTAGCCAACACTTCCATCTGTCTAATCACGACACACGCTTAATATAAATTTAATATCATCTAAGTCTGCGAATCGAGGGCTACAACTTTATGACCACCATCCCGCAGATTAACTTCAAGTCAGTTACTCACGCTTGTAGCCAAACACAGTGTGAGAAACACGCCGTGGATGTTGACACGGGACATTTTCTCGGTTCCGTGGCTCCTCCAAATCCGGCGGGGTTCTTTATGGATAACACAGACACACACTCCGGCAATGGGGCAGCGGACTCTCTCTCTCTGTTTCTCTCTCACACACGCACAAACACAAGCGTATCAAGCCATAAACTTTAAGAATTCCGTCGTTTTTCATAATAAAATCCTCTTTCAATGCATCAGTTCCAACATTTTTGAGTTATGCAAATACTGTAAATATCAGTGGTTGGTGAACATTTTTTCATGTCCGATATGATGGGCAATACAAGTACACAATGAGAATATTCAAACGAAACGATCTCTTAGCGTGTATTTCCACTCGCTATTGCGCAATCAGAGAGGCGATTTGTGTTTTTATTTTGAAGGCGAAACCCAGGTTCTACAATTACCCTTTCACTGTCCATGCTGGTTAAACTGATCACAAAGGTGTTTGGAGCCCTCAGCGGTGTCACGGCTCCACGTGGGATGCATGCACCTTACCACAATGTCCTTCTAAAAACACCAAGGGGATGACTGATAAATTCTGAGCCTAGCATAGAAAGGTCTGGCTAAAGAGTCGTTGCAGCTGCTTTGCGTTGAAGGTCTGAGGGGCCCAAATGAGGCCAGTAAGGATGTTGCTGAACTATGGTAGTTCAAAGCCACAAGGCAAGTACATAATCACTGCACCTTTGCCTAGTTTGTTTTACAACTTACTTACCTTGAGTACTTCCAAAACATGTAAGTTATAATAATTTTACTCAAATTCATAAAGGTAATGTGCCCTTAACACCCAAGAAATTCTGTGACTTTCACCATATTACAACATATAACATATGATATAACATGATCAACTTTTACCACATTACAGTTCTGGGTCTGGGTTATTTTTCAGACTTGGAACATATCAATCAAACCTACATCATTTATGCAACAAGAGCAAACCTAAAGCCTACATTCACCAGTAGTTATTTCCTGAATCATAAAGACTGTTCACCATAGTAGAGTCCCCTCTCCATTCCTTGAGGTAAATTTGATAGGGAGGTATTGCGACCGAAGATATTTGTCTCTGTCACATTTTTTGATGAAGTGTGGCAGCACACAGAGGTAATAAGTTGCAGTATGCTGTCATGACTCCCAAGCTGTCTAACAGCAAACTAAAAATGGATTAGTGAATGTTAGAGGCATTGCCATTCTCAAATCTTTATTCATTTTTCCTGTGCGTTTGACAGGTCTATTACTAGCTGAACACTTGTAAGGATGACTTATGCACATTTTACTGTTCCAAAATTATCCTTCAAAATGAACAAGCAGAAAACCTGTCCCAGTATCAATACTTTGAACACTATAATGTAAACATAACAGATTTAATATTTATTTTAACAAGTCAAAAAACAAGTTCACACAACAGTTCTCTTCAGAAAATTTGAGGCTTTGCATATGAATTGCACAATTTCCATAAAAAATATAAGAGACCCAAATGTGAGATTCAAAAAGATGCGTATAAAAGCAGCATATTAGGAAAGCCCTTACTTCATTAGGTAGTGTATTGCTAACTCTCAGAAAGTGACTACGGTTATTATTTTCATATTGCTTTGTGACTAAAGAACAATCAACACAGTTTGATCAATGACAGACAAGCTATGGTTTCTAAATGGATGTCTAAAAATATTCCAAATGTTGAAATGAAATAAAAGATGTATATGATGTTGTGATTTAAATGTTCTTTATCAGTTAAATTAACTCAAAATATTCTGATACACATTGAGTTTCATGTTCTGCATTCATAATAATAATGGGGGCTGATCCCTGGCAATTACAGCTGATTGGCACTTTGGAAGTGCAGTTAAAAATATTGACTGCAATATGTTTTCTGCGTGTCATTATAATGACATGACAAGATATGTAAGTTTCATTCAATGACATAAATATGATGGAGAGAGCTGGTTTGCAATTCTCCACACATACAAACTATGATGACAGTTTTTCCCCAAAACATAAAGTAGGTATATAAGCTACCATTTAATGCCACACTCCTGAGATTTTCACAAAGTGCATAAGGTGTGTCTTTACACAGAGGCTGTATTTTCTTGGGCTTGCTCCTAGTTCGTTTTGATTGTGCTTTTGTGAATTGCCAGACCTGGTAGGTGCGTAGGTCTGTAGTGTCCAAAAAAAAACTTCTCTGGTGCTTCATTAACTACTTTTTGGAGATATGTGGTTGTCATCTGACATCAGTCATCATATTTTGTCTTTCTCTGCAAGTCTTGCTCACAGTGGTCGTAACAGAAACAAGCAAACAGCAACAGCAAAATGAGGCCATTAGAAATAACAAAGAAAAAACTAGATTATAGTCCCATTATAAATTGTTTCTTTTCCTCAACTGGCTTGTAAGCGAACAATTTACTAAGGAAAACCCAAGTTGACCTAAAGGCACATTACTTAGTGTTCATTTTAAAAACACACTATAAAACATGCATCTTTTTTCTCTCTCTCTAAAAGCTCTTTTATCTTATAGAAAACCATTCACAGGAAAGACATGAACACACCCGAAAACATAGCACTGTAAGGTCAACTATTATAGCAAAGATCCTTCAAAATGACATTTTGGACTAAATCAACGTAAGTAAATATAAAATAGTTGGGAAATAGGATTTGGGAGCACATGAGCAAACATAAAACTGAATAAAAAGAGTGAACTGCCATCTCCAGTCACGATGACGTGTATGAAGCCAGTGTGGCAGCACGTGCTGACGAGCTTCAGGGAAAGTCACTTCCATCATAGATGACAGGTGTCTCCATTGTCAGATGGTAAAAGACTTTCTTAGAGATGAACCTGTATGAAGAAGGATGTAGATCAGAAGGTATAATCTGACGACTGAAATGACAAAACAGTTTTGAAGGCTGGTGCACACACAATCATACACATGCACACACACTGATGGCAAAGTCTGACTAAAAAGATAATTATACATCTTTGTAAATTACACAATTCTTTAACTCAGGAGGAGATTCATAGGCACGTAAAGGATACTGGATGTTAGGTGTTCCCTACCGTGAGAAGGAGTTGTCAAAAATGAGAGTGTAGAGGCCAGGGTGTCGCACTTTCAGCTGCCCTTGAATTGTCTCTTTATGGGAATTGCAGCGTGTCAGAGGAATCAGGACCTGAAAGCAGAACAGAGATGTGAGTCTGAGGTGGAACTCAATTTATAGGCGAGGGGATTCTGCATAGTGCAAGAGGTCATTTGTCAAATTTCCAGCTGCTTGCAATAGGGACAATGTAATCATTAACACTAGTTTTGAATTACGTGTTATTAACTATGCTGGTCTATTTATAATCAAAAGATAATAAATCAAGCTTATATATAATTGCATAATCATTATCATCTTTGTATTAGACATAATAAATTCCAGCACACTTTGAATTAAAAGATAATTTAAAGCGCAGCAAACAAAAACAGAAAATGGGAGCTAGTGGGGAGGAGGTGTGTGTGGACATGATATTAATTTAAAATGCTTTTTCTCTGCAGGATGTTTACTATAACCTGCTGAGCAACAATGGCAACCTGCTGTTCTTTCCTGTGTTTTGTAAGCTCAGAAGGTGAAGCAAATGGCCTCGTGCTCTGTTGCAGGGACCCAAGAAAGCATGTACGGTGTTCGCCAGGGGTAATCAATTGTACCTGCAATAATTTGAGCGTTATCTATGAGTTTCGATGTGGCTGCCATGTCCAACAAAGGAAAGGTCATTCCTTCAGCCTCTATATGTTAAGCATCAGCCTTTATATAACAGTTCATGTCTTCCCTCTTGTGCTGCACCACTGCTTCAAAACACATCGTTCCTCACAGAATGCATACTTGTGCATGCACCCACATATACAATGAGTTTCTACCTTTGACTGCTCCACTTGAGAGTCAGAGGATTCCCGGTAAACCACACTAAAGGAGATGCTCTTGGGCTCTGAGGAAAACATCCAGCTGATGGTTGGCCCGGGGTCGCGCACAGCCATAGTTATTACGCTGTAGCAGCTAGACTTGATAAAAAGCTCTCTAGAAACATCGCCAAACTGAGAAATATCATCGAGGCTGAGAGGCACAGCCATTCTGTAATGAGAACAGATTCATTGTGATAAATAATAATTGTAAGATGCACTTAAGTGGTATAAATAGATTAAATCCCAAGGTGACTTATCATTAGTTCACACATCAAGTACGTTTAAGACTCACGTGACGTCTCCTGATTTAAGAAGGTTGATTTCTGAATCCTGAACAGTGGGAACGTGCTCCTCAGGGTCATCAGGTGCCGCATCCCCTGTGCCTCTGCAAATTGCATCACAAGGCACAGAGAACAACATCTCATTTTCCCTGAGGGCTGACAGACTGAACAGAGTGCTAAATAAATAACAATTAAAATAAGCTTTGTGCACTAGTGTAGAGACACATTTCTCCTTCAACATGTCCTGGTGCTACACTCAAGGATCATGACAATGCATCTTACGTGGATTATGGAGATTACCCACAGTTCGTGACCAAACATCTTAAAGGTGTTTTGGTAAGTTTGAGTCCCTTTCATGTATTTCATGTATTCTTAACATCACAGCTACTGGTCATTATCTAAAGCATATCACAGACTTAAAATAGTGATTAATGTGTGTACCTGTGGTTTCAATACAATAATCTACTCGGTGACATCATTGGAGATAGAAATAAAATAAAATAAATAACTGACGGTGAGTTAGTTTCGTTCTTTTTGTAAAATGTAAACTATTTTTGTATGATAATGCCGCTCATGGCACAAAATGTTCTGAAAAGTCTCCTGGAATAGCACATTCAGGCATAGCTGGCAGATAAAATGCTGTTCAGTGGCTAACTCAACATAACAATAATATATTATATAGTAACAACAAATGAATGTTTAATGACTGTGATGGATGATATCTCAAGCAAATTTGAAGTCGCTGAAATTATTTTTTTGATGTGCTGAGATAATTGGAAACCACTGGCTGAGTGGAAGGAATTAAAAGCACATTCATCAATTAAAATATTATGTTTGGGAAAGAACTTGCAATAATGTAAATTATGTGTTGTAAATGGGCTGAGAAACACTAGTATGGGCTATGGTCAACTTTGTAATTCATGGCAACAAGCCTTTTTCTACAGTGTCCTACAGTCCCACATAGCAGCACAGAATGGTTTTGATTTATCACATATGTAGAAAAACAAGAATGTTTGATGATATTTGACTTTGCATTTCCTACAAAAGCGAGTCTTAAATCACAAGACAGCATTAGTTAATTCACTGCTATGTCACCTCCGGCACGGTCATCTCTAAGGTCTGTCCCTCATTTAATCAAACCTTTGACTTGGATAACAGTCGCAATGAGTCACAAATGAGACAAAGCTATGAGTGTAGAGGTTAAAAAAAACATTAAGGTAAACAAGTGACTGTGCCGATCTATTCATGATAGTCGCTGTATGCCTTTTCTGCATAAATTCTAGGGTGACAGGTAAGATCTAAGCTACACATGAGGTTGTCACATCTACTGTGCTCACATATCCATTGCTCCTGAAGGCCTTCTGCCTTGTTCTCCCTCCAGGGAGCCTCCTGTGGTCTGGGAAGTGTTATCACTGTCGTAGACTCCATTCACCTCTTCTTCAGTAATGATGTCGAAAGCTCCATCTTCAGATTTGATGCTGGGATCTGACACTGATAGGAACCAGAATGTGTTTATACAAAGAAAATTGAATAAATTCCAACTAGACTGGATGGAAAATACTGCCAGTTGTTCTGAAATTACACTGTGAGGATCATTTTAAAACAAATGCAAGCATATGCAATATTGATTACATTTTTTAAATTATCTAAACTAACTCACTTAAAAAAATACACCTAACAAAACGTGAATTTCCTTTCTTTAAAATGAAACCAAAATACAGTGGAAAGAAATTGTTGGCATGGACATGAAAAAGACAATGTCAACCCCCTTCCTCTTTTGCCTACTAAACATGCACTTAACATTAAAAGTTTCTATCCTTGTTCCTCAATATGACAACATGAATCTTTTCAGTTCTGCTTCAGTACCCACCCACTTCATTTACAATAAAATGAATCTGTGAATTTAACTGTGGGCCTGAGAACAATGCTGCTAAAAGGTTTTACGGTGCAGTAGTTAATTTAGTGTGCGGTGATCATGGAAGAGTGCAAATTTGTCACACATAAAAACTGCAAACATGTTTGTTTTGTGTACATTTGAGAATGTCATCCCAGCATGCCTCTCACCTGTTACCCTTGGAGTGGGTTTATATGGGGGCGGCTCAGAAGGTGACTGAGGTCCCGGCCCGGGAGGGGGAGGCTGGATGTCAGCGGGACTCAGCTCTGCCTTTGTGAACCTCTCCACCACTGCGCTGTGCTGAGTGTAACACTCCTTACAGCATCGCTCCTTCTTCCCACTGAGCTTGGTCATCACAAAGTTGTTGCTGCAGTAGTAGCAGAAGATGCGGCCACAAAGCCTGAAAGTAAATGAATGAATAAGTTAATACACAAAAATAAATAAATGCATGTTGGTTTTTCTTCAAAAACAATTTAACATATAATTGTTACTTGTGAAAAAAGGCTATTTGCTGTCTTGTATGTTGGGAGAGAGAGAGCACAAGGATGCTGTGTTATTTATGCCTAGTTACATAAACAGTGTAGATACAGACCTAAAAAGGGAAAGCCATGAGCAACATTACACAGCAGGTCCTAGTGCCCACTAAATGCCCACCTGCAGTGGTGTTTGCGTAGCCACCAGGAAAACTGGCCATGGCAGTCGAGGCAGTGAGTGGCCTCCTTATCCACCAACCACCATTGTTCCTCCGCTCGAAGTTTCTGCTCATACTCAAGGGCGTCAGACTTTTGCCACAGAGCATCCTTGTCCCTGATGTCACACACAAGAAGAGACAAACACTTATGATGTATTTTGATCACGAGTGTCATTTGGTGCTAACAAATCTCGATCTGAGACTGAATTGAGATTTTTCCCTTGCTTGTTTGCTACTCAGAAAGACCTTCCAAACTTTTGATACTCCTCATTTCAAAGCTACTCTTGAAGCAGAGGCACCGTGGCTATTCACCGTACATAACCTTAACTAACCTCAAACCCTGACTCATCATGCCATTTCCCACTTCAGGGTCTTTGACGAATGGACATATTTAGCATGTCTTGTGCTTAGACTGAACTGTATGCTCTACACCCTGTTGGACAGAACTAGCTTCATTTTGCCAAGTGATGCAACAGAGACAATGAAGAAACAATCAGACAATGAAGGCAAGCATAACGCAAGCCTATAAGTGGGAACATCTAAAGGGAGCTGGCAGAGTCGGCGTATTTATTTCCATTACTGGTCCTCTCATGCTGGACTCCCAGCATTACGTTTCCCAGCCATCTGTTTTTATTTTAGTCCTATTCTCTGCAAATGATCTGTTTTCAAATAACTTTTTTACTTCATCCTCCTCCCCAGACTTTGTTTACACGGATTTCTGTCAAAATGGCTCTTCAGATAGGGAGCTTTCCCGTATTGAGTGCTGGAATGTGCTCTGTCTGGAAGAACTAAGTCAACTACACACTCACTGTGTCCATCAATAAGCATGCAACCACTTTCTACTAAATATCCAAACAAGAAAACAATCACATATTCACATATTTCCAAAATGCTACAATCACACTGCAATGAAAGACTCATCGTACTTTATGAGCTCGATGAGTCGCTCTTCAAGGTTGGTCTTGGTTCTGCTGATGTCATCGATCTCTGCGGACATCTTGAAGTAATTGCTTTGTTTCTCAGCTTCTGCTGTGTCAAGTTTCTGCTTCAGATCCTCACAGACCTTTTGCGTGGCTGAGAGTGCATCTTCAGCACTGAGGAAAGGAGGTGGAAATACATGAGAGTCAGTGGTGTTTTGGTCATCATGACATGAAATGTACAGGTAACGATGGTCTCAATTGTACCTGTTTACTGAGTCTCTGAGTTGCTGAATCTCCCTTTCACTCTCACGGATGGCAGTTTCTGACTTTGTGATGTGTGCATCCATCTCACCATTAAGCAGCAAGTAGTGCTCATTTACAGCCTTTGTAAAACATAATAAGAACACATACATGAAAATAGCTACAAAACGTTTTGACACTATACTCATTGGTTCAATGACATTGCAATAAGTCAGTTGTTAATAATTCAGATATTGAAGACTGAAATATTGAAGTATTCAAAGGTCCCATAAAATTAGCATGCTTTTTCTTTTTCTTTGTCATTACAGTATTTTCTTTATGTTACAGTTGCTATGATTATATGTGAAATATATGTCAAATGTACATACAGTATTAATGGGCTATATCAACACTCAATTTTCTCTTCCTGTTATAAGTTCAACGTGTTTCACTGATGCTCTTTGCACCAGGGGACGAGCAGAAAGAAAATCCATTAAAATACAATAATAGCTTTTTGAGTAACCCAGCCAATCTCTCCTCAATCAACTCTTATTCAATCGCACCCAAATCCCACCCAATGTTAAGAGCCAATACAACATTTTGTTTCATACATCAAACAATGGAGTTTCAAAGCAACTTGAAATTGCCTTTAATTGTATAAAGACAAGTACACTGCACTGATATTTTAAACTTGAGAATCTATTCATCTGGCAACCTTCTGCAATAACATAAAAGTGCTCCAGCAATAAAGGTGCCTCATTATCTTTTAGAAAAACTGAAAAGATTAGTCTGCCCTCCCCGTTATCTTCTACTCTTAATGAATACTAAAAGCTATAATCAGCAAGGTCCCACGTGGCTTCGTATCCAGGTACCTGTGTCCCCATCTCTTCTCCAAATAATGAAAAACATTCCAAACGTCTAGCAGCATGCTTTTGTGACTGTGCGATCTATACGTAGGTTGTTTTACTTTGGACTGGTGTCTCTCTATAGACTTTAAAACGCATGCACATGACACTTGAAAGTTGCAAACCTCAACTTCAGAAACTTTGGCCTCCATAATGGATAAATTCTTCAGCTCCACTTCCAGCTGGGCTTTCACTTTAACTAGCTGTTCATTTAAATTCTGTGAAAGCAACATCAAGCAAAAGCAAGGTAACTAAACTGGATAAAGTGACACAACAAACTAAACTCTATGGTGCCAAATTAAGAGATCAACATAATTAAGAAATGAATTAAACTCACCTTCATCTGGGTCTGCTGATTCATACTCTCTGAGCTCATTTGGAATTTGACAGCTTCTATTTCCTCTCGGCTGGAGTCCTTGATGCTCTGCACTTGGCTATGGGCCTTTTCCAGCTTCTGCTGGAGCTCCTGTGTAGTCCCTGTAAGCTTTTCCATCTGTGTCAGCTCCTGTCTTATTCCTTTATTCTCCAGCTGTAGCTCTGCTATGCAATTCTCTTGTCGCTTCACCTCTTGCTCCAGCTCCACAATCCTGGCAGCATCTCCTGCCCACTGAACTTTGGCCTCTTCCTTCTCTGCACCCAGCTTACAGATGGTCATACCCAACTCTGCCATCTCTGTGGTTGTCCTGTGCAAGCTTTCATGTATCTCGTGGTTCTCAAGGACCAGTCGGGCATTTTCAGACTTAAGGTTGGCTAGCTCTTCTTGGATGGCAGCCTCAGAGAGAGCCAGTTTAGCACCAGCAGCTATTTCTCTGTCACGCTCTTTAATTAGTGCCTCTTCTTTCTTCTTGCTTTGCATGAGCTCCGTTATGTGCTTATGATTTAGTGTCTCAGTTTGGGACTTAAGCTGCTCAGTCAGAGTTCTGAGTTCATCTCTCTGGGCCTCTGTAACCTCCAGCTGTGCTTGGGACTTTAGCTTATCGTCCTCTGACCTCTGCAAATGCACTCTGAGGTCCAGGACTTCTGCCTGGAGCCTGGACACTTCTTTCATGTTCACTTCTAACTGGCCTTCAACCATAGTAAGTTTGGCACTCACGTCCTGGCTCTCCTTGGCATGGACAGTGCTCCTCTCCATCTGAGACTTCTCCACGGCCTGTTTCTCAGAGGTAAGCCTTTCAATCATTTCTGTCTGTCTGGTACAGGTTGCTTCTGCATTGGCCTTGGCTGTCTCAAGCTCCTCCTCCTTGGCTTCCAGAGCTTTTAACTTACACTGGAGCTCGACAAAGTTCTTCTCTTTATTCTCTAACTGGGCCTCTTTTATTCTGAGCTGCTCTTCAAGGCTGGCTTCATTCTTACGTGAAGCTCCTAAGTTCTTCTCCAGCTCTTCGATCTGCCTGTGAACATTCCTCAGGTCTGCCTGCATGCTGCTGAGAGATGCCTTCACAGTGTCTTGCTCCTCTCTCAGGCTATGGTTCTCCTGCTCCAGCCTCTTTGATGTGGCCTCTGAGAGCTTTGCAGCCATGCTTGCTCGCTGCAAACTCTCATCCAGGTTACGGTTCTCCTCACGCAACCTTTTCTCTTTTTCATCCACCGTCATCTTAGTATCTTCCAGTTGGCTTCTAAGTTGTTTCTCAGACGCCCTTAGTGTTGCTAATTCAGCCACAATCACTGTTCGATTTTCTGTCAACTCTTTTTTCATCTCTTCATTTTTCTTCACTGTAACGAGCAGTTTCTCATTCAATTCCATTAGATTGATGCACTGTGTCTTGTAGTCTTCTATTTTATTGGCCTGTTCTTTGACATTACTCTCGAGCTCAGTGAGAGCATTGGTCAGTTTGTCCCTCTCTGTGGTCAGGCTTTGGTTCTTGGCTCCTAACTCTTGCAGTGTGTGGCAGCTGGATGTTAGCTCTGCCTCTTTGCTCTTAAGCTGCTCCTTCAGGGCAATGACCTCCGTTTCTAAAGAATCTTTCAAGCAATCAAAATTCTTTTGCATTTCATTTTTATCTTTTCCTGCTCTCCTCCTGACTTCATCCACCTGTTTCTCCTTCTCCTCAAGAAATCTTTGGAGATCATGAAGCTGCTTTTGTAGGTTGATGTCTTCCTTTTCTCTCAGCATCAGGGTCCCCTGCAGCTTATCAATAGTACAGCATTGTTCCTCCACTTTTGCCTCCAACTTGGCCTTCTCCTCTGATGCTAATGTTAGTAATGCTCCAAGTTTTGTTTCACCTTTTTTTGCTTCTGCCTTCTTGACTCTCAGCTCCTCCTCTAGCCTTTCTGCCTGCCTTTTCCTCTCTTCTAAGTGAACTTCACATTCTATCTCCTCTTTCTCTGCCTCTTTTCGTCTATCTAC
>OMOW01084670.1:0-15254 GCA_900312555.1 Lamprogrammus exutus
GGACTGAGTGACAGACACAGTGTTATGAAATATAGAGGACTGGTACAATGAAAGGGGGATGATGGTCTTTTTCCCCTTAAAGTGAGCCTATTAAATGGTACATATCTGTAACAATGACAGAACCACAGTGATCTGAAATGCAGACAGACACATCTTCATCACTTCAGTGATCTGAAATGCAGACAGACACATCTTCATCACGCCAAGGAGAAAACCCACTCCAAATGCAGTTTGTCAATAAGAGGATAGTTAGCTTCTAATCTTTCCTAACTGACATATAATTACATTAGCAGGGTGAATTTGTTCTCTGGATAATATCTCACCCAAAAAAGCTATATAAGTCGACTAGTGTTGGCTGATAATTCAGTACCCAGCACTGCTCCCCTGTTGCATTGCTGGCAGGATGAAGACACTATTAAAGCAGGGTCTGACCTGTCCACCCACTGACAAACAAATATAAATGTTCCTACTCTTAATAGACCATCTTGATGAAAAATATGTCGACAAACCCTTTAAAAAAGCCATTTTAGGGGAACTCCAGTGGTTCCACCCATTACATTTTATGCTCGAGTCCATTCACATAAACTTGATGCTCAGCCTTGGTCACTGTTTTTATGGTCCGATGTGGACACTCAGCATCACACTTCATTCCTGGGGAAATGTGAGCCAGAAGGCAAAAAGTCATGGATCGCAGCCGCAAGATGGAGGGAAGCAATTGATAGGCTGCATTTTAGAATCTTATATTTCACTTTATTCCGCCTGTATCAAGCCTCTAGTGAAAAACTACCAGGCCATAGTGTAGCATTACTTTAAATAAAAAAAAGAGAGGAAAGTACCCAAGGCTGAACAGCTGACATGCTTCCCAACGTTGCCTGACTACAGATCAGCGTTCATAAATGTCTGCCAGGATTTATATTATCTAATTGCATAGAAACGTGGTTTTAGGGGACAGTTGTTAAAGCAAATGCATTAAATTTATGATCGGTGGCCGCCCATCTTTAATAATAAGTACAGGGAATTAGCGTTTAGAGACAACATTAACTGTCCTGGCTTGCTGTCAGCCATCTTAAAATAACAGTGTATGCCAGTTCAGAAGCAGAAGTTGAGCTGCTTTAAACTGGTCTTAATAAAAGGAAAAGTCACAACAACTGGCCCTAAAAAATCTTAAAGCTGAATTTCAAATGATCATGACAGAACATTGTACATCCAAGATGAGCTGTTAAAATAATGTCCTTTTGCAACCCTCTTCCTGTAAATTACCTGCCTGGGATCATAGAACCAAACTCCAAAAGTGATGCATGCAAATAGTCACACTTTGATGCTCTAACAACTTAAATTATTGATCACCTTTATTTATTTTAGGATTTAAGATTTTTCAATATGAGACATTAGGGACACAGCTTTCAAGTAAAAGGCTAGCCTAGCGGGCCCATTAGATTAAAAAGTAAAAAAATAAAAACATTAAAGCTTAGCAAATGTTTTAAAATAGGCCACTAAATGAAAATAAGAACAGGAAAATCTGTGTTTGTACCCTGTGTGTATTACATAAAAGATAATTGGTCATTTGGCTCATAATTTACATTGATTGTTTTAAAGGAGTTCATCCCTGCGTCATCATTTCACTCACTGTCAAATCAGCCCTCTCTGGTGGTCTATGCTCTTTAAAGTCTGTAATCCTCACACAACATGGGATCTGAGCAGATATCAGGTTGTAAATATCAAACGTGTTAGATAAGATCACAGTGGCTGTAAGGCAATTTTTGTGGTTGCGATTGAAATTGTACCAGATAATCTGCTCAGACAATCAAACCAAATCTCAGATTCTCTATTTTCTCACCAGCTTTAATGTGAAAATGCTGAGGACCACAGTGGAAGCACGGTGCTCACGTATGTTACTGTGCAATCAATTCTTGCTATAAGAGAACAAATAAGGGTACAAATCTGTCTTTTTTTTTTAAAAATTATTAGTTGCTCTAAAGGCCAAGTATGTCCAATTGCTTCTTGTGCGATATAAATAAGTCATTGCCTTTTTTGTGTTTTATCCTTGATTGCTTTAAACAAAGTGCAATGCTGTCTGTGTGCATTTTGTGCAAAAGAATGAACCAAATCTAATCTAATGTAATTTACAGATAAGTTTTACATGGGAAAACTTTGTTATGGTTAAATGCAAATGGACATGTATATGTGGGTTGTGAACAGCATGCATGGATGACTGCAAAGGTAAAGTAACACTGGAAATTGCTGGATTACTGGTACATGTAAATATGTTTTTTATCGTAGTTGAGAATGTTAAAGTTTACAATTAAAGAATAGGTTTATGGTGTGTTGTTGTTTCTGTCCTCGACCTGACTGGCTCTGCACAAACACATCACAGGCTTCTGTCTACTCCTGTTTCGTAATGATCCAGCTGTCCCCGCTTTCTCCTCTGAAGCCATTAAAACCTCTATGATGCACTATAGGCATGCTGTGCTGCCAGAAAATGCTCACTCAAAACCATTTGGGAGACCATTTAGCATTATAAAACTCAACTTAGGCATTACCATGTACTTTTCTTACAGCCTATGGCAGCTCATTCAATATGTGTGAGCCTGAAGTGGTCTATAAAACTAAACAGCAAAGAGGAAAGGTCTGTGATGCCATGCTGGTGTTCAGCCTCATAATTCTTGACTGACAAAACTGGGATCAGGAAGAGAAACTGTGGATTAATCAGCATGATGTGTATTGTCAAAGATCCTGTCTCATGACATGATCAGTGAAGCACTGACCATTACTAGAATTTATTGCAAATTTTGTTAGGAAATAAACCATTCAAAGCACTGAAGCCCTGTAATAAGTAAGGAGATGGACCAGTGGCCAAATTGAAAGACAACTGCACTGCCTCTGCCAAGCTTCAACATTCATAGACAATTAACACCAATAGAATTGACTAACTTTAAAGGAGGTTGCACTAATTGCTGGGTAAGGGCAGGCTTTTACTTTGTAAGACCCAATTATAGCCACGCTGTTAGCAAATCTCCACTAATTGCATTCATCAGATCAAATCGTTATCACCGAGTTGTCCTTCGATTACTATCAAAATCCAAAAAAATCCTAATTTCTTTGAGTTTCGCAGTAGCCAAAGGTGGGCCATAATGTGCCAAGGGATAATAGGTTTGGATTTGAGCTGTAATTAGAGTGGGAATGGAGATGGAAAACTACGGGCGTAACTGATTCTCAGGAAGCAGGTACAAGTCCTCTGCCACAATGAAACATTAAGAGAAAGATTTTCATCTAACTACTGGCCTGATGAATGATTTAATGTATGAAGTTGCCTGTAAGGGCAGGCAAAGTGCAGAGAACCACATTATATTTTGCCAGGTAGCAGACGAATAGAAGAGGAATTTTTTTTAACCATCATTACATCACACACAGATAAAAAGAATAAGATCATGAGTAAACTTTGATTTCTTCTGAGCATGTGAACTGACTCCAAAACTGCCCCTCTTTGGTGACACAACCACACACATTGAGAATACAACTAAGGCCACATGCAGCCGCTCACAGCTCATCTATACAGCTGCCATTCAGATGCGTATAGCAGAGGACGTTTGATGGTTTTCTAATCTTGGGAACTGCCACAGGGAGATGGGGCTAGATGACCCCTGTCATCCCCACAGTGCATCTCAAACAGCTCCACATCTCCATCTCAATCTGCCTCTACTCGCTATCTCCGTCCACCATTGTGTCGTCCACCTGCTCTCCAAATGTCAGGACGAATGCTCCGCAGCCATCCTCACACATCCCCAGGGTGGGGTTGACCTGCTCCGCCGCCACTCTGTCTGTCATACTATCCCTGGGCAAGGCTTCCATGCTGACCTGCTGTGCATGTCTGTGAAGCTGAGAGATTACTATGCAACGATTTGGCAGTTCGGAATGGCACTGGGAACAGCAATAACCTACACACTGTATGTCTGCCAATGAAAATTTAAATGAACTAGTTTTGTTTCTGATTTTTCAAGACCGTGGGCCCCATTGGTGTTTTCACGCGAGCCTGTTGATTTATGGGACAAGGATTCCAGTGAGTAGATACTGTTTACTGCACTAACCCAACAAGCATGGTGATTTGCAAGTTAAAATGAGCTAAATTGGATTAAGTAACCCCTACTATAATGCTTTACTCACAAGAAACTGTCAAAACAACTGTTTCATATAGCATGACAGACACTTTAAAAAACAGCCTCTCTGTGATGTGGTTCCCTAAGGTCAGGGAGCTCGTTATGAGAACTAATGCTAGAGACGCAGTGTGGGGTCAGTTGGCAACCCAGCACAATCCCTCCGACAGTTCTTGCACTCTGTTACTTCTCACTTTCTGTTTCTTTCTTCCCCTGGCTGTGACCACTTCATGTGATTGATGCTTTTAATGCTGTAGCTCTAAAATAATAAATGAAAAATATGGATAAAGAGAAAAACAGAGATTGGTAAGAGGTATGAAAAACTATTCTCTATCATATGTAAAATAAATTCTTTCTTTTTATTTCTTCATAACTACTGATCTCCCACATGTGCAGACAAAAATTCATGTTCACTATTCAAAACACAATGGCTAATCCATTGTCCTCGGAAAACTGAAAATTCCAAGTCGATTCTCTCCAGTTCCCTTCCACCTAGAGCATTGTATGGCCGTAGAAATAGAGGTACTCACTGAAAATGTATGACTTTTTGTCCAAAGCACGATATACATTAGTAACATTAGGCTAGACACCAAATCAACCGAATTACATTACAAATTTTATCTACAAAGTCTACAACAAAACTACAAAAGCTACATATCAATTTCATGTTGAATGACCATTCCATTTCATTTTTCCCATGTTGGAAGTCAGATTGCCCCGAATTCCGAGCATGATGGCTTGCAGGGATAATCTATCCCATTCTATCCAAAGCTGGACTGCCACAAATTGTATTATATTAGAAATTCTAAAATAAGATAAGCCTCTAAAAGTTCTAAAAGTTCTGTGCCTCTGCCTGCTTCTCCGCATTTTCAAAAGACCCATCAAGCATGAAAAGCTTATTTTGTCCCCAGGCTGGAACTGAAAAACAATTGTAATTTATTGAGTAAGCACATTTCAATTTAACATTTTATTAATATGCCACATCTTCATATATATCCATTCCAAAATTAATCTGTCTGGGGCAGTGGGAAAAAAGTTATTGTCAGTGTCAATGTTCAATTCTGCCGTTAATTTGGGCTTCAGAGAATCAGTTTGTTGCTAATATGACACCATGAAGATACTAATTTGCATAGAATACAAAAAATCCCCTACAGCATGAAAAGCAACTTGAGAGTGAGGCATTAGAGTGCATGACAGTTTTTTTTCATAAGCAGACATGGAATTATTCCACTGATTTCAAATGAGAGCCAGTCCGCAGTTTCATCTTATTAATAAGGCAGCATAACCCCCTGTGTGTAAGAATGTAGAACGGGACCTTGATTTAAACCCAACGTAAACCTGAGCTCCAAAGTCATTTTGATTCCAATTTGTGGAGCTATGCATGAGCATGTAGCTTAATGCCTTATATTTAAAAATGTAACAGAGTTTTACGAGCTGCAAACTGTGGCGCTTGGAGCTTCTTTTTTTTCTCTCTCAAGAAATGAGAGCCGCTGCCACATTGCATCACGCAGCAGGAGTGGGAAATGTGTTTTTACACCTCTTTTCCTTTCTACCCCATTTCAACAATTGCCCTTGCAGAAACTGAGCGAGAAACCACTGAGAGGTTGATTACTGTTTCAGAATGAGACCGAGTGAGTTACTGCTTTGAAAATAGCTGAGTAATGAGCCTCCCGTTTGACCTGGTCACATCATCAGTTAAATCCTATCGACGGGACCAAAACAAATTGTACAGCCGAAAGGTACTTGTTATCACTCTCTCTCGCTCTCAGAGCACTCTCCTCTTGCACCCTCGCTCGCCCCTTCCTCTCCCTCTTCACTCTTTCATGACTAGCTAATGAATGTAGATGGTGCTCCAGGGGATGCAGTAGTCTTATTATGTAGGTTATGTGCGCGCGCTGTGGACTCAGTGCGCTCTAGTCGGAGTACGATGAAAGGTTCAATTGCCTCAACGAAGCCCCCACCTCAATAAACAGAGGGGCTAAAGAGGTTTGTTTATTGGGCCCACCTTGAGTTGACCTCCGTAGCTCAGGGACAGGCTACGTGATTACCTAAGTGTCAGCGCAGCCTCGGGAGAATGGGGCCAGCCCACTCCTGTTGGTCCTCTCTCTCCCAATAAATCACAGGAATAAGCACACCAACCACAATAGTAGAACTGGTGCAAAACCAGAGAGACAGTGGGGCTAAACTTGACAATTAAAAGCTTGATCCGGCATGTTTGCAGTCAAACAAATTGAATTTACCACTCTACTGGTAGAATATATTAAGCATTGATGAAAAATAGTGAATGTATTGATTATATTATTTTATGACACAGCTTTAAAAAGTAAACATGTGATGCTCCAATAGTGATATGGAGTTGTAGTACCCCAATAAATAGCATTCTTTGAAATTTTCTTGATTTTTATACATCTAAAAAAGTGGAAGACACTGCCATCAAGTAGGTATTTAGCATTTTGTCGGAGTCAATGTTCTGGCACTGTCCTCAGGTCAATCAGTGCAATTTTGACAGCAGACGTTTGATTATTACACAAAGTTTCCAGTTAGCAGCATAGTGCATGTTTGCAACAGATGGCCGAATGAAACCGCAGCCTCCCTCATTCCACAGTCTCTTTATGTGATTGCGTTGTGAGGTATGAGAAACATTATCTGTGCTGTTGTGCAGGTAAATCTGAAACTAAGATCTAAGACAAACACCAGATGTTGAAGTCAGGAACCAAAAACTGAGTGGATGAAGTTAATCCTGCTGCTGCTGCTTTTTTCCCCCTCAATGTTTTAGTGGATCTTTCAGTTTAGAATGTATCCAGATAAGACACAACACACACGCCACAGGACGCCTCATTTTTCAAACAATGCATATCCTCTCCCTGTGCTGTCTCTTGTGTTGCTCTGCTGCGTTTTAATGCCTTATCAAAGCCTTTCGCTGGTCATGTCTTTGTTTCCAGTTATCGTGGAGAAAAATCACTGTGTGCTGATTTTTTCCTCCAGTTGAATAAAAGCTCATTATTTCAATGTGGAGTCACAGTTTCTACCATTACGCTGAGGGATCAGGACATCTCTCCGTTAAAGGAAATCTCTTCGAAAGGTCTTGTCCTGACTGTAACATGCGCACACACAAGCATGCGTGCACACACGCTATATTGTTCAATGTGGTTCTTCATTTGCATGACTGCTAAACTGTTAAATTCCCATGTGCACAAAACACAACCACATTGTCACTGTAGTTGTTCAACAATGTTGCTTAGCTACAGCTGGTTTGAATATCCAAAAAAGGTCTGCTAATTATGTGTTTATTTCGCAAAAGGTCACAGAGATGAGCTGGCAAGTAGATGTGTTTGATGTGAGACTCACCTGGCTATTAAACAGTTTGTTGCACCATACTGAGGCTGCTATAACAATATCTGTATACTGTAATTCATTTAAATCACCATGCATTACCATTTGACACATGCATCATTCTGCCCTCACCAGCTGTAGTTGCTGTGTGTTGCTGCATTTGTTTTAAAGTAGACATATTATTCACACTTCAATGTTCTTATTTTCATTTAGGGCTCATTTTGAAAACTTTGCAGTGCTTAAATGTGGAAAAGCACATCGATCCAGTACCTTTGCTGTATCATTAGATGTGCACAATGAGTTTTTAAAAAAGGCAATTTTTAAGTACTGTCTTTGTGAGGCCCCCTGCTCTGTTTTGATTGGCCCGGTTGTAGTGTCAAGACCCTGTTTCCTCCCTGCTTTTCCCTCTGCTCCTCCCGGTTCTGTGTGTGTGCATGCGTGTGTGGGTGTGTCCGTTCAGTGTCCCTGTTTTCCCTCTCCTGCCAGTCACATGCTGCCCCTCAGTTTCATTATCCCAGTTCCCTGCGCCACACACCTGATCCTGATTCCTTCATTAGTCTTCCCACTTCACAGAACCATTCTGTCCTCCTTATGTTTCCTGTTGTGAGTTCTTGAGTTCCCAGTTCTGATGCTTCCTTGAGTTATTTCGCGTGCTTCCTCTTGAGTGTTATGTGTTCCTGTTATCTCGTGCTCTCTGACTTTTTCTCAGTATTACCTACTCATTATTCCTCTGCTTATAAATGTTGTGTATTTTATGTTGGACTAATTATTGAGCCCTTATTTAGGCTCTTCACATTTTTGTGTAGACTGTTAAATTTTTGAGCCTAATGTGCCTTCTTTTGGACTCTTGTGCTTTATTTATAAACTCTGCCAATTTTATGACCATGAGTTACATTAACAGACTGGCATCTTGTCTGCGTCTTGAGTCCTCACACCCTGCATCTAGTTTCCTAACAGTGGTAAAAACCCACAGACTGCACAATGAATGCTATTCTCATACTTGATGGGTGTGCCAGCTGGTAAATTAAGATGTGACATGTTGATGTCAACATGTTACAGAAGGACAAATCGATAACAAAGCTCTCAGGACCGTACATTAACAAAAGCGAGCACAATATTTCCATCTCACAAGTTCTGTTGATCTGTTTTTGACATACCTTCATTAAACGCTATAAAAAGTAGATGGTCTGTTTAATGATTTTGCATGGCCTATGACTGAGAGGTTGTTGTTTCAAATCACTGAGCCGAATGAAAAAATGGATGCAGGAAAAGTCGATGAGTAATGCTCTCTCTTTCCTCTCTTCCCTCGATAAGAGCCATTAAAGTCTAGTCAGCGAGGCAGTTAATGGAAGATGCCAGTGTTTTGTTGTTGTTGTTCCTGCTTCCATTAATGCTGATGAAACATCTAACATTTCACCCACCGGTGTATGCTCCACAATCTAAAGTCGCTAATGTCTATTTTCCAAATTTGCCTCCTGAATGTCCAAAAATCCCATCGTTTTCAACTTTTAATAAACATTAATGGTGAAATACGAAATCCCAGGCCGCTCTAGGGAAGCAGAAGAAGATTTGTGTTGTTCTGGGTTAGGTACAATACAGAGTGTGAAACAGTGTATATCAGAAACTTGCATGAAAGGGAGCGAAATATAAAGCCAACAATCCATTTATTTATGATATCGAGGAAAGTGTGCAGTGTCCTACCTATGTGACTTCTGTGTGATGACGCACTGGTCAGTTGTCCCCAGAGAGACACCATACAGATGGTCAGCAGCAGCACCCTTCTGCACATCCTCTGTAGGTCTCTCTCCCGCATTCTGAAAAAGAAAAACAAAAATTAACACCGGTCAGCCTTACAGAGTGTACAACACTCAGATGTGTAGGCTGGCTCACTTGGGCTAAAGCCAAGCAGGTCCCAAAGCTTTGGCTTGGCAGTCAGAAGTGGTCAATTAGAGCAACTCCTGAAATCACAAAGCATGGATCTCCAGGCTTTAACTAGCCGCCTTTGCTGTGTTACGGATTAGCCTGCTGAGGGCCACGCAGAGCACGTGTCCCCCGTGATGTTTACCTGCTGCCAGGTAATTTAAATACCAAGCACCATTACAACAAATACAAGCAAAAGCCTTATTACCATACTGCTCTCTTTGAATTTCAATTCATTTTAGGGATCCATATTTTGTAAGCAGCTTTCTTAAAGCAAAAAACAAACTGTTGGTTTACAGTATTACAGTATAATTCAACTTAATTGTGGTCTGCATTCATGTGTAATGGTACATGAGTGTTTGCTCAGTGTTATCCGCTTCTACAAAAGATATTTGCATATTAAAAAATGCATTTGAGTATAATTTTAGAAACTACAAACACAACTGATGTGAAATTTGATATGTAGTGGAGAGGGCAAACAGCCTATTTAGTGTCTCAGTCTTTTCTCCCTACCTGGGAGGTGAATAATACTGTTTGTGTTCTGTCTGGGCTGTACACAGCTCAGTAATCTTCATGTACTTTCAGTGGGCTGTTGTCCAGTAATGCTCTCCATCTCCATCTGAGAGGCCCGTGGAGAGCAGAACAAACAATGCAATCAGTGGCTCATCTTATTGCCAGCAGAACCAGCCTCTCTCATGAGGGAAGCAGTCGCAAATCACAGCTCTCCTTTGAACTCTGTTCCAGTGCAGCTACTCAAATTAGTGAAACGATTGGTTTCATGAAAAGAGAACAACTCCTGCTTATCTGGCAGGGCAAGCAGAAGAAAAGGGGGGTGTTTTGCAGTGTTTGCCTTTGTACTGACAGCCAGAGCAGGCTGAGATCTTAACAGGGGGCTCAAATTTTGTGCTGTACAGTATGAGACAGCTGAGGCAGTCGGGGTGCATGTGACTGTAGAAAAACATAGACAACATCACGTGCAGATTTCTGAAAGGATGTTGTGAAGCCAGGAGTTTGGGTTTGTGACTGTCAGCACCTTGTATGGGTGTAAGAGTTCAACTTTAGAACTGGATGCAGCTGATGTAGGACAAGCAAGCAGCAGTCAATATAGCTGAATATGAAACAACTGTCAGTCAAGGTAAAACCATGTCATAATACAGTGTGCTTTAGAATAATAATTTTCACCCCAAGGCACACTTAAAAAAATGGAAATTCACAATTGAGATGCCAATTTTATATACAATAAAATTTGACTGCTTTTTGTTGACCTCAATACAAAAAGGCCTTTTGAAAACCTGCATTTTAAAGCACATCCACATTTACAGCACTTTGCCATTGTGGTACATACAGCACCATGTTACAATGCAGACGCAGTGTGCAGCAGCCCACAAAACTCAACTGGTTGTTTTTACATCTTTTAGTTTGATATTGCGAAGCTAACAGTTAAATGAACTCTGCCAGAGGTAGAAAAACTAATTTTTGCATGAAATCTCTGGTACAACTTGATGTCCTGTCTATGACACCATGGCATGTTAACATGCGGAAAGAAATATATTTCTTATTGCTGAAATAATTTTTAGAATATTGTTGTGCATATTTCTGATTTCCCACTCCCAAATTTAAAATGTCAATGTCTTATTTCTAATACATCTAAAAATGATTACATACTTTCTGAAATATATGAGCAGGAAAGTTTAAACATTTGTGTTGTCATGCCTGCTGACTACCAACCATTTGTCTAAACTAAACAACGTTTTGGTTGGAAACTAGGTGCCAGAGTTTTGCTCCAAATAGAATTTACATCTACCTTTTTTTACAACTGTTTCTATCATCTCTCTCGAAGTATTCAGGTGGCTTGATGAAGCAAGTTAACAGGAAAAATATTCCACCTGATAGATAAGATGCTGAGACCAGGTGGCTCATCACAGTGCCGCCTGAAGAGAGAAAACTCATTTGAGTTTGGACTGGGTTCATTTGTACACGTGGAGGCCACATGTACACGTTGAAGGCTTTGTTCAGAATGCAGCCATATCAGATTTTTTTCAATACACACCTTTTTGGCGCTCTCTGGGTATACTTTGTGGCTGATTTATGCGTGTAAGGTCTGGGCAGAGTCTGTACATACTGTAGAGTAGGTGTGGTGACACCATGTGCAGTTCTTCGATGCAAATTGATTGCATTAATCATGAGTGGCCTCGTGTTATATATATATTTGCAGCATTAATTATGCACCATGAGTTGTCACTTCGGTCTATCAACATATCTTGGCACCAAGATGAAGGCTATGTGTCGAAACACGTTGGGTAAAAAGTGAGAATTATCTTTTCACATTTGGGTCTGAGTCAGTTTGCAGCCACGTCACTGTCACCCTGTGGCTGACAGAATGGCTCCTCATGTTGAACCATAAAAACTCATCATATAATGACGCCATGAGTTTCATCTAGGGTTTTAAGATTAGATAAAGGAACATCTTTACATACGATCTTAAATTGTTAATGCTCCTTATGCCTTGTCCTTGACTTCACACTGTCTCTATTTGTATTGATACTCACAGCAGCTTGCATGTGAGCAAATGGAAGCTTGGAGCTTTCTTATTACAGCTAATGGATGGAAATAATCACCACAACAATGTACGTCCCCCTGCATTTCTCATACAATAAACCTTCCCCAAAGCATCCATTGCCTTATAACAGCAGTGAGTCAATAGGACCAATAAGACAGAAAAGTGTGTTTACAGCTAAGTGGACAAGGTCAAGATGGCTATTGTGGTTGGAGGGCAAAACAAAACCAATGTTGTTGCTTATGTTAGACATTTTTATTTACCTCTTATCTAAACACACACACAGCTGATTGTGTACCGGCAGTAATGCCCAGGACCAAGCCTTCCCTTAGTTACATAAATAACCATTACACTGACATATAAAACATGGAAAATCAAAAGCTAGCTTATCAGTCAAACAGAATTTAATCTTTCAATTCAGAGTCAATTTAGGGGTTCTTTAAAACTTCCAGTTACATGTTCCTCCAGTGATTCCAAGAAGAAAGTTACAGCACAGACATGGAGTATA
Source organism: Lamprogrammus exutus (assembly GCA_900312555.1). Classification (NCBI taxonomy): domain Eukaryota; kingdom Metazoa; phylum Chordata; class Actinopteri; order Ophidiiformes; family Ophidiidae; genus Lamprogrammus; species Lamprogrammus exutus. Next base: position 12,470 of record OMOW01084670.1, read on the forward strand.
ATATAATAGAATATACTGTAATGAGATCAATGTGATATTTGAACCAAAACAAGAGGAGAAACAATGGTCAGTTTTACATCTTCTCACAAGTATAAGCTCAAATATACTGTTACAAGACAGTACATACATCTCTTTACATACACCATTTGGTAGAAGCAATGAATGCAGATTTTTGGCATTGGTTCCTCAAATCAGAATTGAACCCCTAACCCTAGCACAAAAAAAAAATAATACTGCCATATTTTACGAGCCACATACAGTATATTAAAACTCCGACCTATATTATGTTTTACATAGATGATTTGCAAACATCTAATCTGAAAATTCAACTGAGCACTGAAAGAGCATAAATAACATATGTTTTTTTCAAAGTATTAAAATGACCTTTAGCAGGCAGAAATGCAGAAATGTACTTTTATTAAACTAGTCTTACAGGGTCAAGTTCAACCAGTGCGCTTGCTGTGTGGGTAACACATCCTCTGAATAAGAGAGAGTTTATCTCAATTCTCTGCTGGAATCAAAGAAAGGTACTTAACATCGTAAACTGTGCTAAGAATAGGGCCAGCCACCAGACTTGTGCTCCTGAGGCACAACAGTGCACAGATTATACTGTAAATGGAGGTTCCAAAAGATAAATGTAGAAGTGTGTCAAAACACAAATCTCTTTCAGTTCAATTCAGTGTATGACAGCTACGTTAAACACAGAGTCTCAGAACTGAATTTTATAATAAATCATATCTCTGGCAATTACTGAAATTGCCTCCATAGACTGCATGAGAAAAATGTAGACATAGAATACAATGAATCTATTGCTGATGCATCTTTGGAGGGTTTGGTGTGACAAAAATGTCTTCTTAATGCTATATTACATCAGAGGCAAGGGTGATAAAGATGAAGTGACAAAATCAGTGTGATATTTTATCACGTTGTCTGGCTTGTGCATCTGAAATAGCTCATTTTTATGAAATGAATGCTTACAGCAGTGTTCATTGTGCTAATTAGACTCCCCTGTATGTGGGAAGACATCTGACATGTATTTCTGCTCCTTGTGTTAAAACACTTCTCTTGATAATAATGTTGAGGTAAAAAGCTAGAGCTCAGAGCTTGCGCAAATCCAAATGTGGCAGGAATGACTATTTTACAAAAGAATTGTAATAACAGGATGGGAGAGAAAGCACCACTTAAGTCCCTAGATGAATGGATTGAGGGACTAGCCATTTCCATAAAGTGATGGAATTTGCTCTCGGGTGCTTTCGTATCCACAAATCCTGTGCAATCCTGCAGATAACTTGAAGCAAGAAAAAAGATTTGCACATTACACAACTGACTACCACAGTAAAATCACAGATTCCAGAGACCAACAAGTAACAGACGAGCCTCAGACAGCCTGTCGGCGGAAAGACTGATTACCTGACAAAATTACAAAGTTCTTAGGGAGCAGTGCATGGCATGTAATCAAATGCAAAATTAACATGGCAGCATATGGCTCAACTGGCAATTAAGTACAAGATACATAAGAAAATCTGAAAGCACCAATCATGGAAGAGAAAACCAAGGCAGACCTCATTTACATTTATACATTATTACCTTTCATTATCATTTTTAGCGTGGCTGAGACAAACATTGCAAGAAATTACCAAATTTCTTTTCCTTTTTTTTTTTGCAACATCCATTTGCTTGATCGCTTCCCTGACATCAAAGCTAATACTGTAAATCCAATGCAATTGAGTAACTCAAGCTTCCTGAATTTCAGATGTCAGAGCTTTGTTGAATGAATCATCAAGAGGAGTTTCAACACTAGTTTCAACTCGCAACTATAAGAAGACAAGACGAAGAAGGAAACAGAGCCACAGCTTAAGAGCCTGACGGACTGACACTGTATCAAACAACAACAGAAAACAACATCAGTATTACATTTGTGTCCTCTTTCTAGCCAGCTGTAAAATGTGAAAAGCCCAATATTTTACCGTTTATCCCTAACAAAAATCTCTTTGGCTTTGAAGAGATTCAGGTTTCTTCAGTAGCCACTTGTTTACTTCAGTTTCCAGCCATTTGCTGCTGAGCTGATGCACCAAATGTGGCTGCCTAAGGTTTTATAATGTATGAACGTATTTATGATGTCCACCAGTCAATTAAAGCTCACTTAACTCTGGAGACAACAGCAACAGTGTTCAATGACTGATTAGCTCATACTATTTAACAATCACATAGATATCTAATAAATTATGTTAATTCTGTTTAGTTTAATTCTGTTGATTTTGACTGGGGGTTGTGGTTACAATTGTGTGTTGTAATGACAAAAAGTCTTGGAATTGTGTAAAAACCTGATTTTCATATTTTCCTCCTGCCAATCAAACTTTATGTGACTGGCAAACCCTGTTATCCATCCAATGCTCACAGGGAACATTCCTCCTCTGAAAAACAGCAGTGAAACTGGGCAGCGGTGAGAGATTGTGGCCTTAGTTTGGCATTTACTCCCCGCTGGGCTTGGTGTGGTGTTATTTTGGAAGTGGCAGACCAGGGGAGGCTGAGCACTTAGTTCCAGAAGCCAGCTCAAACCTGTTGAAAAACGTCCCCTCGGGTGTGGAGGCAGAGGTCATCTCAGTGGAAGTGGAGTTCTCTGCCACACTTGGCTAGTCTCTCTATGTCACTCTGTCCCTCTCTATCTCTCTATCTCCACCTCGCTGTCCTGCTATTGTGGTTCAGCAAGGTCTGCTTGCTTCTGACTCATCCTGTGTCCTCGCAGCACGTTCTGTGCCACCGGACACATGGTACAACACAACAG
>OMOW01084685.1:0-10576 GCA_900312555.1 Lamprogrammus exutus
TTTATACCGCTCATAAACACAAGATACAAATCTCGACGGCAGCTCTCGTCGGCTGCTGCCAGCGCAAAACTCTGCGTGCAGCACGATTAGCTGAGAATTGCCGCCGTGCATAAAGCATTAATGCTTCATCTGCTTGGAACTTCTCAACATAAACCACAAAGTCAGTAATGTTACACATGTTCTCCGTGTGGTTCTCCATTGTGCTGTTTATTCTCCGTTGTAACACTGCAAGGACGTTTCCTGATGACATAAAGTTATACGTGTTTCGTGTTACGTCGCTAACCGTGGGGCCAGGTTACAATGTGAGTGCAGGCCAGTTGGGGACTGGGGAGAGGTGTGAAACGTGCTTGGGCATGGTACGGATCAAGTGGGCCAAGTGTGAGTGCGCCCTTAGAGAGCAGAGGGAAAGTGGGTGGGGGAGGAGCGGGGGATTGAAGTGGAACGCACCCGCACTTGTACACTTTCAGCCCAAACTGTCAATGGATCGACCGCCAGTTGTAGGCTTGGCGCTATTCTGCGTTTTAAAAATCATCAGAAATACCTGCAGACGCATTTCAATGAGGTGAAGGCGTCTTCCGCAGATAATTGCAATACGTTGGCACTTGGTAATTAGCTGCATCAGTTTCTGATGTAGAAATTTCTGTTTGTGATCTGAATCATGATTATAACTATCATTATTATTATATATATAACTAATAACATTGTATACTACAAATAAAATTAGCATCACAACAATCAAGATGTGTCTTTGGAATCCATTCATAAGATGCAATACAATGATATAAATTAAAACTCACTCCCAGGCCAGTTTGGAAACATTGCGCTTCCCTGTCAAAAGAGCTTCAGTGCTACTTCTCAACTTTATGAGGAGCTCTGTTGCCTCTTCAGACCCTATAACAATATGAAAGCAATCAAAGCTATTAAAATGTTTTATCAAAGCCACACATCAACAACACAGGCATAGCAAATTTGTCGATGCAAATGTAAAGTTTGTGGGTAACGTGAGAAAAACAGGGTACATAGAGCTATAAAAGTTTTATTTTATGACAAATGAGGTGAATATATGAAAATATGTTTGTGTACTTACACTTGTATATAAATGACATGTTGGCATTGCAACCAGTATTGATTGAAAAACATAATTTCTCAATGTATTCATCTTCTCCTTCTTCAGTGGTAAACGACCAGAGTTTTACGTACATTACTGCCACCTAACCGTGGATGTACTTACTTGCACCAAATGCAGAACTGCAATGCATTGTGGGTGATATACACCTCTGGAGTGACCATCGTTGTTGACTCGCTCCCTCAGCCTCTGAGGGTCGATCTCAACAAGTTAGTTTTTCAGACAAATGGAACGACACTTATGATGGCGGCAGGGATTCCCCCAAGGAAGTGTCGAGAGGAGGTCAACGAGGGCATGTTGAACTACTATTGAAACGCAGCAGTAGTCTCCCGTTCCCTCAGCTCACTGCCAGATTGTTATGTGCCTTTGAGCCGTATCTCTCCAGCCTTCTTGAATCTTGTGATCTTGTTTAATCTAGTCTTTGCCTTGTTGCTGACCCCTGCTACGTACTTTGGGATTTTTGCCTCAGTCTTGCCCCTTTTGCCTCGTCTGCCTAGCTCTGATCATTTGTGTGTATAGACTTTGTTCTGCCAATTGTTTATGAGTAAACCCTGTCAAAGTTTTAACCTACCTCAGTGTCAGTTTTTTAGTTTGCTTAATCTAAAATCATCATCAAATCGAAATTAACACTGGTACAAACAGCACACAGTGAGAGAAAGTGTCTGTGACTCTGACTTCAAACTTTTTTGTCCAAGCCTAAGCCCATTTTATCTACACAGAGAGTTTGATAAGATTATCATTTGCATTGTTTATATTTCAACAGTGATGTGTCGGGGGCTGCTTCTAGCATATCAGAAAATCATCTACAGCGCTCACTGGGGGCTCCCGTTTTTATTGTGGGCCACTTTAACCACTACACACTTGAGCCATTATGCCAATATGTTATGTTAAACCCTAGCTTGGTGTCCTGTTTTCCAGCTGTCCCTGGATTCATACTGTTCTTACACTGTGGAAAACAACTGTCATCACACCTGTCCCCAGAAAACCCTTCCCTCCTGACAAGAATGACTATAGACCAGTCGCTATAACTTCTATCATAAGGAAATGTTAAGAGAAATATGCCATGTCAAAGAATATTATGGATGTAAACTCATTGCTGGGCCCATTCTAGTTTGCTTACAGGGAAGGAAGAGTGATTGATGATGCTATTAATATTATTACCCATCTGATTCTTCAGCACTTAGAAAATACCAATGCTTATGCGCACCTGCTTTTTGTTGATTTTAGTCCTGCTTTTCATACCCTTCAGCCACATTTACTGCTTGAGAAGCTCAAAAAGACTAACATTAGTCCTTTTATCAATAAATGGAACTTTATGTATTCAATATGTGAAGGTGAATGACATCCTGTACGACCCTAAATTTATTAACACAGGCACTCCCAAAGGCTGTGTGAGCTCTCCTGTCCTTTTTACATTGCACACAAATAATTATGTGAGTAGATACAAACAAAACCATATTATCAAGTTCTCTGATGACAGTGCTACTATAAACATGGTAGATAGAGAGCATGACACATCAGATTCCCACTCTTAAATAGCATGCTTTGTCCAGTGGTGCAATGCAAACCATCTGATCTTAAATGTAAAGAAAAAAGAGGAAAGCATATTTGATTCCAGAGGTGTAGGTGGCCACAGACCAGTAACAGTTCATGGGGCTCCCATCAAACCAGTGTGCTCTTACAAATGCCTTGAGGTCTGTATTGATAGTGCATTCACAAGGAAAGCCAACATTGTAATCTCTGTTCTAGACTACCGCAAAAGTTATATTTCTTAAGAAGCCTCAGAGTTTTTGTTATAAATTTAAAAAAAGTTTTTATTTTACCAAGCAGTTCTGGGAAGCTTAGTAAGTTGTGTGATACCAACATGGTACATGGTAAATCATTGGAACAATACACGTCCCTACAATCAATTTACCAGATCACAAAAAGAGACCAAGAGAGATTGGTTTGAGTCAAAGAAAACAATAGGTGTAAATACAACATCAGTAGAAAACAGATATATTTACCTAGGACATTTCCTGCAGGGACCTCTTCCAGTTCTTCTAGCTCTCTACCCATTAAAAGGTAGAGACTTTCCATGGAACAACAGGACAGATGAGGCACCACAGGAAGTAAGTCTGAGGCACTGCAACCTTCTGGCAGCTGGTACAAAGGGCAGAAAAGAACAGAGGCTATGACTATGAGGAGCAAAAAAATCAAATGAATGTTGAAGGAGTTGATGGGTCAAACTTTGAGGATCGATTACACTGGTAAGATGCAGCAAATACGAATATGTTTATGTAAAATTCCCCTTCATCACTTTATTGCAAAGCTTACCTGTTGCTGTCATTATGATGGCCAATTTAATCGATTTGCGTTGTGTCATTTTTTTCCACCTACGAAACTCCTGCCAGTGTGCCTGAAGCATTTTCATTGTGCCAAATGCAAATGACAGCTTGCTCTTATTACTATGGCATTTAGAAGAAGCCAAAAAGATTTTCAATAACAAATTTCTGGCAAGCTCCTCCTTGAAAACTCGGCAATACAGATTCAGATGATATTAAAATTATCAGAGGACTTATTTCAGCCTGGAATTTTCTACAAGGTCAAGGGAGAAAAACACAGACATTGTCAATTAAATTCTCTACCACCTATAAAGAGATCAATTCATCTTAACTGCCATGAAAGCCTGTATGGTCATCAAAACTTACATTAGCTGCTTAGTCAGTAGATACCGTATCTGGCTGCTTAGTCATTGTGACAGCTCCCTGGGTGTGTCTAATGGCAAATCTATCTTTGTGTATTTCTTTTGGTTGCTGTGCTTCTGTGTTCCATGTAGTGGAGGTGTATGGGATCAGTATTATGCCAAAACAATTTTGAGGTTATAAATAAAATATGTGTAAAAACAAAAATCAGCAAGTGTAGAAAAGATTTCTGTTGGTAGAAATATTTTGTGTAGAAAAGATTTGTGCTTGTGAATACATTTTGCAGACCTGCAGAAAAAAATTGTATTTGTAAAATCTGTTTGCAAATGCGTGAACAAGATTTTCACTGAGCGCTCCCTTCACTCTGTGTGTGACAATGAAGTTACCAGCACAACCTCAAAATACAAGTGCAGAGTTTTGGCAGAATCTTTACGCCTGACCCAAAAGGCGAATGAGAAGGGTGTCTTGGACTATCCAATCAATAAGCGAAGTCTTAACTGCCTAACTTGTCCTGTCCACTGTGATAGTCCTTGCCGCTTTCAGGGCTTGGAACAACAAAGGAAGTGTATTGACAAGACGAACAAACGTGCACACTTCCCTTCTTGTCTGATTGGACAGTGTGTAGGAACTTTGAGCGTTTAGCGAGAATCTTGCCCATGCATTTGGAAACAGATTTTACGAATACAAATATTTTCTGCAAGCATGCAACATTTATTCACAAGCACAAATATGTTCTATAGATACACAAAATGTTTCAACAAACAAATCTTTTCTACATTTTTGCTGATTTTTTTTAGCTAAAATTTTTTCAACCTCAAAATTGTTTTGGCAGAATTTCGATCCGGTACAGGTGGAGTCTTTCACCTGGGTAGTTGGGTGCACCTAGGTGTGCACCACCCGGTGTTCCCTCATGGATTTAAATCCCAGCTCTTCGTCGGTAGAGCGGGAGCGCACCTTTACCTTTGGCTCGCCAGCAGTCTGACAACCCATTTTACAGTCATCCAAGCACTCACCCTCACCACTGATTGACTTGAACAACACACCCCACTGTGTTTTTTTGTTTCGTTATAATCTGGGTTTTAAATAGCAATAAATTAATTTATTGCTCTCAACAAGTAGATGTCATGGCCCTGGGCTGTCATGACAAAACTGAGGGCTCGTCCGGGATTTATTCCGTTTTTGTCAGAACAATCTTGTATGGTATGCTATATATCCATGCTTTGGTAAAGCTTCAGATTTGTGAATGGGTTTGGTGTCACTGATTCCCTGTTGGTCGCCGCTTGTGCGTAATAGCCTTTGTGTCAAGAAGCTGGCAGAAGATAGTTTGTAGGTGTTTGGTTTGGTAGAATGCATAAATCAAGGTAAGTGTTGTCTAATTGGTGTGCCAAACCTTAATTATTTGTAGCAAGTGTTTTCCTGTTAGGTTATGTGCCGTTACCCATTTGGGTTCCATCATATTTGTTTTGTTTATTAGTGTTGTGATGACCGTGGTCAGAGCAAATTGTCTCGGAAGCACATGGAAGGGAGATGTCAGTCTTCTGGTTGCTTATACCTCGCCACCGCCACTGGGCTTCACTGTGGAAATAGCCGCCACCAGTATCCACATGAAGACCAGGGATGAGCTTACGTAGGTAAATTTGGGTCAGGCAGTTAGTTAGAAGGGAGCGCTGTGCTTGGTTGGTCTGGCCACCAGTGTGGTCGACACTGTTTATTACATTGATTTTTTGAGTGTTGGTGTCCCAAGTATGGCTAGTACAGAGGAGTTTGTTAGTGCGCTGTTGGCAGAAATTTTAGATCACTGCACAGGAGAGCATGTAATAAAGAATAGCAGAACGTTACAACATTGATTTTGGCAACAAATGTTCAACAATGAAAAGGCTATTTCAAAATCAAATTTATTAGAAATGAACATTCTGGTTGAAAAGTCACCACCGGTTCCTCCTGGTATTGTATTGTCTCCGCCTTTAGTGACAACTGGTTTAACATTTGAGGAACTAAAGGAGTTCATGTTACAAGTGGATCATGACAAATTTAAATTAAAGGCTGACATTGAACTTATAGGATTGTAGAGGTCTTTCGGCACAGGGTACCAAAGTAGTCCTTGGCATCTTTTTACAGAGTTTATGTCATGCACCGCTTGGTTTGCACTGGCTGTTTTTGCCCCCTGGGATGGTTTTCAGATTCTGACACAATGCACTCTGTCTGTGTTACAATAGATTTTGCTATTTTGTCATTACAACCCTAATACTTAATGGTCTAAGACATGCAACAATCCCAGTGTGGTGTTTTTAATAGCAGTAACACTGCAATCTTGCTTAGAGCAGGGGACACAGTGGAGTATGGAAGCTAAAGGATCCATATTCTGTGGTCTCATACTGCCACCTATTGTTATTCTTGTGTAAAAGCATTCCTTACATCAATCAATTGGATAAAATGACAATTTAACTGTTGCGTTTCATTTACGCACATAGAACATCTTGTGTATCATGTTTTTACTTTACTAGTTTTATACTTGTGAATCTTATGGGATTTCGTATTGAACCATATTCATTCATTTAAGTGTTTATTTCATTGTGTTGGACATTTGAATTTCTAAAGAAAATATCTTGTGTAATTCTTCATGAAATGAATATCTTGACAGCAATGGATGGAACAGTAATACGACACACTGCGTGTTTTAATCCAATTCTTTCATCACGTTTAATAGAACGTTGGCTTTATGAAAATATTAGTTCGTGACAATCCCTAAAAATTCGTGCATTGGATTTTGTGAATTGAATTTAACATATAGTCTTATGTCTCTAGTGGTGTTTACAACAGTGACCAGTTAAGCTACATAAACCAGATGGGATATACTGTATGATCCCTAGTACATAGAATCAAATAGATACAATAAATCTGAGAAACAGCAGAATGGTGCGTATATCATGACTACGTTGTAGTGATGAAATTAATGCTTACCACGTGAGCTATTACAGTTCCTATACCACCAAGTGTTTGCCTTTTTTTTCCTTTTTCCCCAGGTCTTTGTTTGGGTTCAGTCTATTTGTTCATATGGAAAGTGTGACTATGTTATACTCAGCTATCATTTGAAATTCATGTTTTTCTCTGAGAGCTTTAAACTGACATGTGTCTGGTCAAAAAAAGATTTGGACTTGTGAAAGGGACAGTATTGTAAATGTGGGTTTACCATGTTCAGGCCTTGGGCAGGGTCATACTTTGGTCCCAGAATAAATACTCTACGTCCCTTCTTGAGCAGCCCGCTGTAGACCCTGGCAAATGCTATGAAGGTCTCCTTCCTCTCCTCCTCTGCCGGCATTGGCTCTTTCCCTGTCAGACTCTCCATCTTGGCTGACAGACACAGAAAACACACAAAGATGAATCTTTACGTCACACCATCTGCTATCACACTATGCAATGACTGGGAACCGAATGCTAGCAGGAATTGCTGAACTAATTGAAAGAAAGAAAGAAAGAAGAAAGAAAGAAAAAAACAAACATGCTCATCTCACAAGAGTAGCAGGAAGTACTAGCACTAGGTAGCCCAGGAGCAGCGGTATGAATTTTGGCAAGTGCAGGACCAGATGCAGGGGGAGAGGCGGCAGCCAGAACTCACAGCATAGGTTACCCACAGAGGACCATTAACTGTCTGCATAGGCTAAGCAAAAAACACACAGCCAAACTTTAGCCAGTAAATCATACATCAGAGGCCATAGTTATTAGTGGAAAATAGCGGAGAACCAAAACCCCCAAAACAAAACGTAACAAACAACTTCAGGAGAAAGCGGAGACTTACTCGTGAGCAGCAAGGCCGCTGCAGGAGAGGCGGCAGCAAGGGCTCGTGTTAAGTCCAAGTGAGAGAAAAAACAGATCCCACTGATATAATCAGAGTCACTGGTCCATTGTGGGTGATTAATCCAGTCCAATTAGTCAAAGGTACAATCAATCATAATGTACAGAGAGCGACACAGACATGGAGACCTGAGAGCAAGGGCAGACATCCACGCCAGCGTACACTCACACCTGAAGCAATACACACAACATGGCAGATTTTCAAAAATGATGTGTGCGTGTTAACGTCAATTGTGATATTACCGCAAATATTTTAAATATCACAAAGTGAATTTTCCAATACCATGCAGTCCTACCTCACACCACTTCACAAGGTGGTTTGAGACACATTCCAGAAGCAAGATGGCCAAGTATATGTGCAACCCTCTACAATGCATGTAAAACACTTGCATATGCAACAGAATTTTCCGCTAGGACACAAAAAATTATCTGTAATTCGCCACTGGCAGGTAAACATTAACATTTCACTCGCCATCAATTTAAAGTCTGTTTTCACAACTGCTATGCAACACAGCAGAGGTACTGTGCATCACAGGAACACAAGCACATGCACAGCACAGTGCAGAAAATGCTGGATATGTTTTTAGTGGCCTCATGTACAAAGAAAATTAAGGATTCCAGCACCGTAGAGATAGAGCAAAGCAGAGAGAATAGTGAAACCCAGCCAAGCACATCAACAATGATCAAAAGGAGGTGAAGGCACAGTTACTGCAGTAAAAAGGCTAGTTTAGTGGGTAAAACAGATTTTGTGGGTGGGTCGTACAGTTTCAAATTTCACAGCACACTCAGAAACAACAACAAATGACATGCAGCATGCTGTGACATTGTGTTGGCCGCAATTGAGTTGTACATTTTGTTCAACATCTTTTTCAATTTTATTGTCATTATAGTTGCATTTATGCTCACATGTTATATGTCTCAAAAGTCCATGTTGCGGCTTAATGTGTCCTCGTCGAGCTGCATAAATAGACTTTACTCCTCCAAAGTTGAAGTACGTCACTAGGAAGTTGCACCCTCAGCACACGTGGAAAAGCGTGTATGGAAGTAGCCCTCTAACTTTACAACCTCAGCACATGCAATAGCAAAACATGGACGAGAGTCATGGAGGGAATACAAGTGAAACAAGAATGCTGCTGGCTTTGTTGGGTGAAGAAAGTGTTAAGCAAAACACGGCTACACACAAAACTGGCAGTGTTAACAGAAACAAAATCTCAGCTCGCCTCGGCTAAAGATAATAACGGATGACCTAGAATAAGGTTTCTTTTTTTTTGAAGAGCCGAACAAAGAACTGGGACATACGAGTCAAGTGAGGGAGATACACTATATGACCAAAAGTGTGTGGACACCTGATCATCACACATACAGTGTATGAGCTTGTTGGTCATCCCATTCCAAAACCATGGACATTAATATGGAGTTGAACCCCCCTTTGTGGCTATAACAGCCTCCACTCTTTTGGTAAGGCTTTCCACAAGATTTTGGAGTGTGTCTGTAGGAATGTGTGCCCATTCAGCCAAAAGAACATTTGTGAGGTCAGGCACTGATGTTGGACGAGAAGGCCTGACTTGCAATCGGCATTCCAATTCGTCCCAAAGGTGTACAACGGGGTTGAGGTCAGGGCTCTGTGCAGGCCACTTGAGTTCTTCCACACCAAACAATCAATCCATGTCTTTATGGAACTCGCTTTGTGCACAGTGGCACAGTCATGCTGGAACAGGAAAGGGCCTTCCCCAAACTGTTGCCACGAAGTTGGAAGCACACAGTTGTTTAAAATGTCTCTGTATGCTGTAGCATTAAGATTACCCTTCACTGGAACTAAGGGGCAGAGAACCCTGAAAAAACAGCCCCAGACCATTATCCCTCCTCCACCCAACTTTACAGTAGGCATTAGGGCTCAGCGATATAGGCAAAAAGTATTCAACATAATATTTTTCAATCCTTTGCCAATATTTGATATATATCCCAATATTAATTGACGATCACCCACTCAGTTTCATGCATTCTCTGTACTGCATGGATGCTGCTTGATGAGGTGGAATAGATTTCTTGTGCTTCCAGATTTGGTAGCTTCCTTCTTTGTGCATAATTTATAAAATGCCATGGTTTGCTCTGAATCCCAAACCATCTCCATATCACAGAGTTTGAGTATTTCCTAGGTACTATGTCTACATCTCTTGTTGCACTGAGAGGTGTGTTCTACGTAGGAAGCGTAACATACCTAGGCTTTCTTTGCGTTTGCTGGCTTGATAAAGCCTAACCACTGCAAACAGGCTTAATTGGCATCATGACGCTGGTAATCAACTCGCTTAGTTAACACCGGCTTTCGTAATGTGGCTAAGTGCGCGCTCCCATAAAAGGGGTGGTGTCTGCAAAGATGAGCCTATAGCAGAACAACATGGAGCGGTCATGTGCGGCATATTTCACTTCGGAAGAGCTAGGAATAATAGTACAGGCATATGAAGAGTATAAAGCTATTATGACAGCGCATAACACCAGAGAGGAATACTGGCTGAAAATTGCTAATTGTGTAAATGTGTAAGTTAATAAGTTTACCTTAACACTCAATGCACTCTGAAATGCCCTACTGAGCCCCTACTCCTTACAGCATTTAAAATCTTTACACAATCACACCAAGGTTTATTCAAACATTAAACAAAATAATTACACTTATCAATGTCCCACAGTTATGGCACTAGTGGATTTGACTTATTGGGGAATCAGCAACAGTGTCAATTGTGAAATCCCATTTTAAAACCCACCTGCCTATAGCTTTCCCACCCTCCAACCCAGGTGTGTGTGTGTGTGTGTGTGTGTGTGTGCACCTGTGTATGTATTGTGTATTTTATTTTGTACTGTGTACTGTCCTCTTTTTTATGTTTTTATGTTAAGTGTATTGAGAGATTCATGTCAAATG
>OMOW01084691.1:8592-20884 GCA_900312555.1 Lamprogrammus exutus
ACAATATAAACATCTGTTCCTCTGTGATTAAAAAAGTTAATGTGTACCAGATGACATTTTCTTACGAGAGAAAAAACCCCACAGGACAGCCTGAAAGACCCCTGGTGTAGTTGGCAAGAAGAAGGCAGGCACCTCCTCTTATTGAGAGGCACATAAAATTCAAACAAGCATCCCTCATCTTCCTGTATCTAATATGAATGGGACATCCATCTCATCCATCCACTCTCGAGCTGCTCTTCCAGGTCAGTGGGTCAGCCTGTTACCACCACGATTACCATGAAAAGGATCGTGAAAAGCTTTATCACCATCAGCTGACAAAGTGAAGTACATTTTCTGAGCAAATGAGACACACCAGCAGAGCAGCAGCTGCCATCCATCATACAGTACTCATGACACTTATTGGAAAACCCTGCATCCCGTACAAAAAATATATTTCAGAGCACTTAGAATATAATTGATCTGTAAAATGGAATTTCTATCTTTTAAAATAATTTTAATCAATTATGATTATTATATTATTCATGGCCATGGAAAATATTTGTATCAGATTAGATCACAGACATCCAGTAAAATCATATCTTGTCATCATAGTCATCATCATAGCAGTTGTATATGGGTGAAATATGTCTTTGATCTTAAAAAGCATACATTTTAACATATCAGCATGTAAATCTGAAAGGCATTACATGCAGATTTTCACTAGTGAGGTGGAGATGAACCGGTGGCATATAAATACCATCATAATGTACATTGTAGTGTGGAGTGGCAGATATGGTATTATTGGTAAATAGTGAGGACCCCAAATAGACCCTTGCAGTTAGCTAACTTCAACAAGACCTGATTTGAAACCATGAGACCATTAGTAACAACCGTTTTATTTCTTAAAATTTGTCTTAAATCCAACCAACTGAAGAGTCATCTAGACCTTTTTTTCCCCAATAATATGTCATTTAATAAGTCAAAAAACTGCGTGACAGTGTTGTTGATTGTGAGTGTGATACTGCCCAAACCTTGATTGCTGTTGTAATATCTCCAAAAAAGCCCAGCAACCGAGAGTTCAATATTATATTATATATTATTATAATATATAAACTGTACAGTAATAGCTTGCTTGTCTGTAGGATCACCGCCTTGATGTTGTGGGACAACCTGGGCTGTTTTTCATATTTTTAAAAAGTTTACAAGATATCTCTGTAAGGTTAAAAATGCGAGTCAGTGGTGCTGCATTTAGATGGATGATCTACAATGAAGTACCCTAACCCCCACATTTCCAAGAATTTAACCTGAGCAGTTTACTGTAAACCTCACTCTGATGCACAGCTATGTGTGTAGTTGGAAATTGTTTGTTGAAAGACTAAACAAAATCAACATTTGTATTGAATGAATGTGAACACATGCAAAACTGATACCATATTTAGTTGAACATGTAAAATGTCTCCTTCTGGCCCATAAGTCAAAAGTACAAGGTTTAGCAGTTAAGGTTAGGCAACTAAAACCGCTTGGTCCAAATAAGGAATGGACTTTGAATATTTGTACATTCTGAATGACTACATCCCTACACATTTTCACCAGTTTAAGAAAGTTATACTATTGTGCCTGGTGGCTAATGTGGCCAATTTTAAGAGTCATTGTAACCCTTGCTGACAGAAATGTAAAACATACCAAGAATTGCCATTTTGTAAGTATCAGAATACAGGCTCAGGTCCATCTGAGTATATATGGATGGAAATATCCCCAAAAATTCTGATCTCCAGCGTGGAGTATGTTAACAAAAGACAGATGAAGCAACTATTTCCACCATGCTCTACACAGCTGTGAGTCTGCAGCCTCCATGTGTTGCGTTGTGGCTGTGAATGCACGTTAAGGACATAAGCAGAGTGGCTTACTAGGATAGTGGAAGTGTATGTGAAAGCTCAATCACATTGTAAATTGTACAACAGAGCAGAGAAGTCTACTTGCTAGTCATACTGGTGAGATGGAGGGAAGAAACTAAGTCTGGGGAACAAAGGGACAATTATGTCTGTTTACCTCTGCACTGTACATACAAGAAGCTAAAACGTGCTGGTGGATCGGCCAAATTAAGTTCTGTCAATTAAAAAAAGATTTTAAAAGAAAATCACAAACTCTATGAAATGCTGTGTGGCACAATAAATAACTCCCAGTGGGCTTTGCAGTGCTGTCACGCTCTCTGTACTAGTCACTATCCCAGAAGAAGGCAATGTGCCACAGCCGCCATGAAGCTTTGCTACCTCAGGCGTTCCTCTGGCAACAATTTAAAACAACTCTGTTTTGTTTTTTCCGGTCTGCATCCTCTCTCTCTCCCCCCACTGAGAAGAAGGCATAATGCATCATCTTAGGAGGGAGCCCGTAGTGACTTAATTTAACAGCCTGGGAGAAACACCAGTGGACACTGGCCTGCTAATGAATGAAAGAGCTTGACGTGCAAAAACAGAAAAGATTACAGACTGAGGGGCATGACTCCCAAAAGGTCCTGACAAACCAGCTGTTTAGATAAGCCCCATTGCTTCCCCAGAATAATAATTCCTCCACAAGCGGCAAAACAAACAAACAGGGAGTAATGATAAGTTAGTGTTGCCTTGTTTTATTCTTGGAGACAAACTAGAAAAAAAGTGGCTGCACAGGAGGAAGAGAGAATCATATCAAATCAAATCTTCTGTCAACCTTCCCGGTTGCATGTTGACACCAGGACAGTGAGGGGACTGTCAGATGAACACAACCTACGAGCAATAAATAAACAAAGGTGGGGGGCCCCGGCCTTGAAAAGTCTTACACCTGCGACCGATGCAAAAGCAGCAGGTGCAGCAGTGTTCATTAAAGAATCTGATTCTGACAGTGCGGCCTTTAAGAGGCCATCAGGAGGGACAACTCAACAGCTACCTTGGGACCTGAGAAGGAAAGGCATCAAGGTGAGCGATGCAATTTCAGCTTGAATAATGGAGCACTTTCCTCAGGTCTGACATTCATGTATTTCTCAGGCAATTTTGCCAGCCAGTCCAACAGCACCTGAGAGCTATTCAAGGTTCCCCAGGAAAAAAACTGGTTTACAATGTATACAATGTGCACAGATTCACAATTGCTCTGCCTGCCCATGTGAAGATAATCTCCCTCAAAGTGGTTTATGAATTAAAAACGCCACCAAATATGATGTGATGATGAGAATATTTTGATTTTTTTTCTGTGCACTACACACATTGTACACTACAGACATTACAAGCTAGATTCATAAATTTGTCCTTTTTCCTGCAATGTAGTTTTTCAAATACTTTTTTCATCAAGAAAACAATTCACTTTCGCTTTGGATTCACCAGCCAGATTCTATTTTCATGGAGTTGCTGATGTAAACTGGTAATAACAGAGGATTAATTTACAAGGAGGCAAAATCCCTCAGCGAGTCTTGTGGCCCAGAACAATAATGAGTACATAGTAAACAGAAATTTGCCGTAAGCCAAACGAGAATGCAGGCACCTAATCTGCACACTGATACACACAATGCACTGTAACGCATATACAACCACATGCACACAAGCACAACCACGCCCTCACATACACATATGGGGAGAGAACAAGACAGCAAAGTATCTTCCCCAGGCCTGTGTAACAACATATGTTTGGAGGTAATTAAAAGAAGTTCCCAAGTGGTTATCATGTCATATTGAAATACAACGCACAGAGCAAATTACCTTTCCACGGTGATTTATACCAAGCTGGGCATGAGAGGTCACGTTGCTCTGGTGACATCTGAGAATAGACTGACAAGTCCATCGCTGCTGTCATGTTGTAGTATAAACCTGTTATAATAATGCCACGGTAAAGTAATATATAATGTGTATGAGCGTGTGTGCATTATTTTTTAAAGTGAATATTTTCTATTTTTATCAACAAACTCAGTGTTCTTTTACTCAGTGCAGTAGTTTTACTTAACGAGAGTCCAAGTAACATTTACTGATATTGACAATGGCCAGTGGCTAAAATGCATATTTTTACTTATTTTATTTATTTTCAATTGAAAGTGTAATTGCCGGTGAAAAACAAATTTTACTGGCCACTGATAATGGCACATTGATTTTCCCAACATTTTTTCTTTTTAAACATTCGCTTATAAAGCCTTAGTCATCATCATTAGGTGAACCAACAAATGGGGCTAAGCAAAAACTAACAAATGTATCTAGCGAGACATAGTTTGTTTACATATTTTATTCTCCTGATAAAATGTGTATTTGTGATGTGATAAAATATATAAAAGAGAGAACGGAGAGAGAAGAAGAAGAGAAGGAGCACAAGTAGAGAAAACTGAAAAAGTTGGTGCGATGTCTGTAGTCCCCAGATATGCTCACTGATGATACATACCAAAGTTTTACTGTTTTGCTTTTTTAGTGCGTCTGAGGGAGCTTCCCATCTGACGGACAGGTGCGTCTCCTTTGAAGTGGCTCCATCTCAGTCAGTGATGTGAAAGCCAGAGACTGAGCCTCCCCCTCAAGACCCCATTAAAGCAAAACCCAGGGTCTGTAGGTTAGATATTCATCGCCTGGGCAACCTCTGCCATCAACACATTTTGAGCCACGTGAGAATGATCACAGCTTATTAAAGTGGAAATAATGACTGCTCTACCTCCGGCATGAAATATTTAACAAGGACAAAGGAGATAGCTCAAAGGTGATTTATATCTGTGTTGAAAGGAGAGAACGTGGACAACAGCGTCAAAGCAGGAAGTGCAGATGAACCCTGGTTAACCTAAGCATATAGAAGAATCTGTCAGAGGCTGAAATTTGTATCTTAATGAGAGCAGAAACTGAAGAATAGTGGCAGAGCTCCCTGAATTAATAGTTATTCACCATAACAAAGATGTTGGCGTAACAGCGAGCAACATCTTGCATGGTACATTTACCACTGTTTCTTTTTCTCGGGAGACCTCTTCACTTGGTGGCATTTACAGTACTGAATATACTGTACAAAGGAGATGAATAGTTTGTATTCAGCTATTGAAAAGCCCAGTGTTAACATCATTTAATTTTAATTATTTTCTCTCATTTTGTGCAGCTCTGCCCAGAACATATGAAACATCCAATTTTTAGATGTGAAATTATTGATACTGTATATTTTTCCTCTGGCTTGGGTAAATGAGCATTTCTGGCCACTTGGGAAAATCAGGGGAAAGGGGCAGAGGGAAAAGAGGAAAAGGTTCTCCATCAAGAGTGATTGAATTGGATTTTACAAGATGAATTGCCAGGACAAGAGTTTACACCAATTATATTGCCGAGAGGTTTGAGTCCTACTACAGACACGCTGGTCAGCAGCAATTAATCTCCGCGTTGAGGCATCAAAATCTTGCACAGTGAAATGTTTACAATGTGAACACAGAGTTGATAAATGCTACAGGCAAACGTTTTCAACTGTAAAAATCCGGTGGCTTGGTCCAAGAGTTCATGAAATTATAGATCTGACAGCCAAACATCATCATAGCAAAAACACAGCTGTCTTTTCCATAGCCCACACATCTTTTATTCTAGCAGAACACAATACAGACTGCCGAGACGGTATTTGACTCTTTGTGTGGCCATTAATTTTCCTTACTAGCTTTTTTATTCTTTGATATAACCAGTATGATTTGTTGATGTGGAATATCAGAGTGTCTTTCATCTGTCTTTCGTTAAGACACTTTCCAAAGACAGTAGCAACATGGCAGACGGCGAGCAAACTAGTGGGGTAAACAATTAGTCTTACCTTCCCCAGACTTGGGTTCCAGAGATATCTCAGGCTGAAGGCACAGAGAGCCAGAACAAGGAAGAGCAGACCCAAGATTAGAGCTGCTCGCTGGTAGTTGTGGTACTTAGCCTTCTTCTCGTTTCCCACCTCAACCTGCAGACAATTTTGGGTACAAATTATATGGTCATACGAGGATTGATGCATGACTTGGTTGATAAACAGTGGTGATCCTACATTGGTTCCTTAAGACAGGTGTGTTTTTATCATTTCAAGAGTATTTTTACTCAATCCAATGAATGCAATTTCATTTAGTTATTTGTTTTGTACATAATTTGTGACTTCAGTATTACGAGGTTCTATCTGGCATTTTGCTCAAAGATGAGTCAAGTCAGTTCATTTGGGGTTATTAGTTATTAGTTTTTTTATTTGTGAGTTAATTTGACAGAGATGTCAGCAAGCCAGAGAGGCAAAATTTTAAAGCCCTGTATCTCAAAACAGGTTTAAGGACAGATAGAACCTTATAATACTAAGGTCACAAAATCTACTACAACATTGGACATTCAAAATATTAACATGTGGCAACCTTCAATGAAATCACTGATGACAAAAGTACAACTATCTTCCTACCGAGAGGTGACTGCTGAAAGTGCCCCGTAAAGGTTACCTTTATAAAACTTTTCCACAAATTAAAACTCGCTGTAGTCAATTCCCCGAGCTGAGGGCCACAAATGAATAAAGACAGTCTTTTGTTCCAACAGAGCTCCAGCAGGGAGGAAATCAAAACTTCTCATTCACATTGGACCACTTTTGAAGGTCTCGCAGGAGAACACAAAAGCAGATATGTAAAAACTGAACAAACCTCAATTAGCAAAATTGGTGTCGCTTATCTGCGTGTCTTTTAAAATGACAATAAAGCAGCTTTGGTTTTCTGTTGTGGCTAAGGTTGTTAGATTAGTTTGGTTGCAGCAGATTCGAGAGCTCTTTAAAATGTCATTGGTAAAAACCTTTGCATTATGAAGAAACACCAAAATGATTTAAAACCGTCCTCTTAAGCCTTCAACTATCCCTTACTCATTCATTAGTAAATGCTACACTTTCACCCGTTCTTCATTTAACATGCGAGTGCCATTGTATGAGGTACATCAAGGTATTGTGCCTTCTGTAAGGCACAGAGAGGCAAAAAATAAGTGGGCTATATTAGACCCACATCCAGAATTTCTCCCAGTGGGGAAAATAGGTGGCTGAAATCATCAGCTCTACTGTGACGGGTTGCATAAGCAATGGAAACTTAACTAGAGACCAAACCTCTGCCTGTGCTTTGACTATACAGTAGAATACTCACAGGAAGGTGGGATTTAACTGGAGAGAGAGAGACAGACAGGGAGACAGGCAGGGATGGAGACAGTCATAAGTCAGTGTGGAAGCATTAGCCAACCAGTGTTTAAGGGTCTTAGAGTTCAGAATCAGCCAGGCAATTCCTTTGCAGCTTTGTGGAGAAAAGCGCCTGGAGTCTCCTGTTGTTATCATGCAAAGCAGGAGAACTTCTTCAAGAGAAACAACAGAAAAACAAGTTACCCAACAAGCAGAGGCAGTGATTTATCACACAGGGCACGTTGATTCCAGTTCAAAGAGGTTGAGAACAGTTCTATATCACTGGGTCTGGATGAGACAGACACTATGACAACTAATGAAGAATTTAAAATAGCATTTGTATGAAAATTACTCAGAAATAAGCAAGCCAAGCATGATTTCTGATTCATTATAATTCTCTTTTGATAAGAATCTGCTGCAATTTTATTCACCAGAGGAATGTGATGGACAGGCAAAGATCCTGCTTCCCCCCCCCATAAAATATAATAACACTGTGCAGGTACATACCCCTATTGCTCTATTGCACACAAGTTCGACAACAAGTGAAATATGGAAGGAAAAAAACAAGGATTTTAAAGCCAAAAATCCCTGCCCCACTTCTCAAGAATAAAGTCTAAAATACAGACAATTCTCACTGTATTTGGTTGCTCCTTGCCTGTGAGAAGCAAGGATATAGAATAATAAAGTAAAGGCAGTGGTACAGGTGAAGCTGAGCATGTGAGTGGGAATGAAGAAAGAAAGGAAAGGAAAAAGAATTAGACAGAAAAATGACTGCTCTGGAAAAATTCAGGATCACTTAGCAAGAGATGAAGTCTCACTCCTTTGAATTCAGACATCTGACATATGTAAAGCTGAGATTCAAATATCACAGGAATGAAACTTCAGTGTTTAAATTAATGTTTTCCATTTGAAACCACAACTACTGCCACCTGTACTTAAAAACAATAAGTAGCAAATTATTTAAGGGTGATCAGATTTTCTTTTCACCCAAAATGCAAAGACAAAAGATAATGAATTTATTTTAAATTCTAATTTATTTATAAAGTGCAACCAGCACAGGTGCATAAACCAAACTAAAAAGAAGCAAAAATTTCACTCACATCTTTCCACAGAGCCTGTTGACTGCTGGATTGAGAATTGGCCTCCATAGTGCAAACCCACAGGAGGAACCTTTTCCGATCCTCTGAGCTGGGGAAAATACTAACGCACTGCAAGGCGAAGAGTCCCAGCTTCATTCCATTGCTGTAATTTGGGAGTGTGCTAAAGGGGAGGGAATTTTGACATGGAGTGGAATTACTGAAACATTTGCGATACCCATTAAAGCAAGACAGATGTCTCCCACGCCAGCCTGCTCTCATTTCAAAGGTGGAAAACAGAGGACGGATTCAGACCGAAAGACAAACTCTGTTGAATAAATTACACTTTAAACCTGAGTGGAAATGCTACTTCCAAAAGTTTCCTGCTTGGAATCTCTGCATTGGGAAGTATACTGAATAATACTTAGACAAAAGACTATATTATATCTAAATACAGTAGATATGTATAGTTTCAGTTTTATTTTGTGGAGTTTCAAAAAGGTCATTCCACACACTCAGTAACAAACAGGTACAGAAAACAATTCAGTAATTCAAGAGAAAATGAGAGATAATGGTTGA
This sequence comes from Lamprogrammus exutus, assembly GCA_900312555.1. Taxonomy (NCBI): domain Eukaryota; kingdom Metazoa; phylum Chordata; class Actinopteri; order Ophidiiformes; family Ophidiidae; genus Lamprogrammus; species Lamprogrammus exutus. Next base: position 17,343 of record OMOW01084691.1, read on the forward strand.
TATGACTAAAAAGTACCAAAAGGAAAGAGCTAACCATGTGGAGTTAAATGTGCACATATATGCATGTAAAGACGAATGAAGCCTAAAACAATTATGTACTTTGTTCTTTTGTATCTTGAGCATCTCGGGCTCTTCTGAGGATCATATTACACCTCTACATCTACAATAAAACATATTGTCAATGGGAATGTAAAAGACTTCACTTAAAGTTAATCATTAAAAACTCAAATGTTGAAGGAAAAAAGTCACACACTACTACGTGTTTGTTTGGTGTTGTTGCTGACACTTTGCCTTTCAAGTTTGAAAAAAGATGTCATTAGTATTGAGCCAGTTTTAGAGGCTCTCTGGGGTCGGTGCAGTAACACCAGCAGTAAACTCCTCCAATATTGGCACTCTTCGAAGTTCATACAGCTCTTGGTAAGCTTAATAATGCCACCCAATGCCATCCAGGTTTTTCATCTATACAGTCCACAGTACCATTAATAGTTTTTGAAAATGTCACTGTGACTCAACAAAAGTGTGATTGCACCTACAGATCCTTTCCCCTTTCAGGCTCACTGTGTTCAAGTCAGGTCTGTTCTACCATTTAAAAGATAAATAAATCACAAAACCAGAGTTAAATTGATTTTATTTTCCTGGTGTAGCCAAGAGAACCATAGTCTATAAAACCACATATATAAAAAATAAGGTCTCCTTTTTTCAAAAACATGTGTCACAATATACCGTGAGCTTTCAGCTTGCAAAATGTAGACGATGGGATGTAAGTTTCACACGATTAACAGTACACATGTTGTATAATGCACAGTTGTAAATTAGATTTTAATGGTGTCTGGGTAGAAGAACAGTGAACCTATAATTGTGAAACTGCAGTAATCTTTTTTGCCCACTAGTTGAAAGAGGAAAACAAAAACAACTGACACACAGTGATATATTGATTTACAAAGCAAACATTAGCAGCCCACTGGAGTCGTGTTTCCATCCACCTGATTTGTCTTAAACTCCTCAACTCTCTGCACCAGTTAATCATTAACTTTGAATGTCATTTGGACAAGTAGCAAACAGCTGGATTATCACAGTTTTATGTTTATTTTGCTGGATATGTGGCTGATGAGAGCAACGCACACAATATATGCAGGACTAAAACCAAAACGATGACCTAAAAGAAAATAATCTCTGTAGACTTTAGCAATAATTCCCGGTGGGTTTGTCACTTTGAGTGACCCTTACACGTTGAATGAGTTGATATAATGATAGCAGAAATATTAATGCAGGTTTCAGTATGTTTAGGTGGCTTGTTCTCATAATTCAGTTTAAAGTGAACAATGGCTTGTAAACAATGGTCACGTAGACACACATGGAACTTACTTTTTTTGGTAACCTGACATTGTGAAAGTCGTGTGTTTCCAGCCACTCTAAGTCTGTGCAATTAAAAATAAAAAGACATTTTGACATGGTACTGTGGTACATGGTACAAAAGTGTAGTTTGACATTGTTTCATTTTATTATGCACTTTACAACCATGACTGACTGCCGAGTAAAAAATAAAAAAATAAAAAATCCTATGTACTACCACCAATCGCCACAAGGGAGTACATCATCATCAGTGTCAATCATGTCTCTCATCTACAGGCAGGTGCGACTTACAGTATCTTGCTGACTACAGCTGTTCTTTCTGGCATGCGTGCCTTGTTACCAGAGTGCGCGTGGGTTACGCTTGCATGAGAGGCGTCAGAGGTGGGAGGGGCTGCAGGAGATTCTTCAACCCTCAAAACAAAATCACCAACCAGTGAAACGACAGCGACAACCAGAACAATTGCAGATAGTTTTGAGGAGAGGCTGATTAAAGATGATGGAATTTGTCTCTCTTGCTTTCATAGCTTCGGTATAAAATTGAGATTTTCGCCATGTTTGTTTACAATGAGCAAAATCACTGGGTGGCACCAAAGTTCAAATACCTCACCTTTAGGCTGGTATCAACAAACAAACAAAGAATGATCGCTCAAGTAAAATGCTTCATCTGTTATGGGGGGACACCTGATAAAACAATTTTAAAAATGGGAATCAATCCATCATCTAGTGACATAATCGGCCGTTCGTCATAAATGCGATGTCATTATTAGGTTCACTTTATCATACATTATTTCACTCGTTATCAAAGACAGGACATTACCCATCTTCACAAAATCACACAAAAGAAAGAGAGGAAAATCAAGTTGACAGTGTCTTTACAGCATGACAGTATGAGCTCTACTCACCTGTTCTAAAGCCTGAAAAATACAAAAAGAAAGATACACAGTGAGTTTTATCTTGACATATCTTGTGACAGGGAGCGAAAGATACAAACCAGCTGTCAATCAGGAACACGTAAAGGTGTCTGTGCAGACTTTTAAAAAATATCATCTGAGGAAGCACTCAAAGCAGTAGCCAAACACTGCGATAACATGTTTTGAGGTAATTCCAGTTTATTAAAAAATACAATTTCACAACCCAAAAGTTCCACATCACTCTCAATTTAGGGAAGTGAAGAATGAGGACCGGGTCAATACCAACTGAGGAGGAACATTTCGGGTAAAATCGGTCAAGCCTTTACCGTGGCAGGCAACATTTGAACACATATTAAGTCTGTCAGATCTGATAGCCGTGGGGCCTCGTCAGCTGTTTCCATTTGATATAAATCTTCACAATTACCATGACATTTTGCTTGGGAAAATCAAGCAGCAGGTCTTTCAGGAATAGTGTTGTGTCAGCAGCAGAGTTGAGCATCCTGGGACCCTCATTCCCCCCGATAGCATTCAGCACCAAGCTGGGGCTTTGAAACCCATAGAATGGAAGAAACAGCAATTTAGTCTGGAGTGCATAGAAGATACTCGCAGATTAGAGCAAAGGTTGATGGGAGCGGCTCTAAGCAAACCAGTAAGAATCACAAAATATAAAATTTAGTCTATCCTCCTCGTTCCTGATAGCTTTGATCAGAATTTTGCTCTTTTGTATTTACTTTTGCAAGTAAACAGAGTTCTGTGACCAACACAGAGGCCCATTGCGAAACCAAACAAACAAAGCTGCATACTACAAGTTTGGTTTTCCAAATTAATAAACCGTTTTCCATCAGACGGCAGTAGTTCCAAACAAAATGTCTTGTGGTGATACTTCAGGCAAGCGTTGCCTCCTCAAACTTGCTGACTGTAGTTTGTCGTGTTTCGGCATGGCCATCTGGGGGAAAAAAGCTGTACCATGTTTGTCTTTTTACTCTTAAGCCAGCCTCTAAAGCCTTGTCAAGTTCCTGTCACTCAAAAGCGAAAGCAGTGGTGAAAACCCACACATTCTCCATGTGCACAGCCACATTCATTAACAGTCCCTTTCACATGAAGGCAGGCTGTCAAAGAAAATATGGGAAAGATGCTGAAAGAATGTGTGTGAGATAGACGAATAGAAAAATAGAGAAAGAATGAGAATCTATGTGTCTCTCACTCCCCCCCCCCCTCACACACACATATTGACAGCCACAGTCCACAGTGGATAGCATCCTATCGTTGTGTACTGAG
>OMOW01084710.1:0-11740 GCA_900312555.1 Lamprogrammus exutus
TTTTCAGCTTGAAGCCAGAGCATGTGTGAGCCTCCAAATCAAAACACTGAAGTCATGAAACAGTGGTGGCACTAATCTACTTTTACAGCACCCAGTAGCCATGCATTCAGTAGGTGGAGCTTCCCAGATGGTCAATACTCTGTCTACAACTGACGCCCACAAATTGATTGCTTGCAAACTCAATTATGGCCCAGTATCAATAGCTTCCACCAAGTAGTGGTTCGCACCAGCCCATTAGAGTGAGTGAGTCAGAGAGTCAGAGAAAGCTCTTGTCAATCTTCATGGAGTTGAGCATTTCTCCCTGCTCTTCCTTTGATGCATTGTGCAAAGACAGTGATCACTGTAGATCGTGTTTGTGCAAAGATCAATGTGGACAGTGCTTTCTTAATTTGCCTTGTACTCATACAGTATTAGTCCAATATCATACTGCATGCTAAGCATTTATTCCTGCTTATACTCATTAGAAAAGACTTTTATTTTGTATAATTTGGCTTATAAATTCTGATTGTAATTTACTACTGATTTGCTGTTACACAGCATTAATTGACACTGATGATTTTACAAAAGTAATGATTTCAGAGAAAATTACCTCTGAACTAGGTCATTGGCATTGTTATTTTTGTAAGTTGGAGCATTTTGGACAGCAATGTTGAAATAGCGCTGCATGTTTTAATCCAATTCTTTAATCATGGTTAATAGAAGAATAAAGAAACCATTGATTGATTGACCTTTGATCTCTACCTAAGCCTTGGCATAGCCAAAGTTTTTCTTCAAGTATACTATTTTTGTATTTTTTCTGATGACGTTTGTTTTTTGTTTTACTTGGTAAAAGAATGCTGAATATCTTCAGAATGCTACAACTTACAAAAAACTATGTCATTGACCTAGTTCGGACATGTTTTTCATGAAAATCATAACATTTTGTGAAATCTAAGGCATATTACTTTAATCACTGGACCAGTGGAACTTTGCCAACAGAGCTTTGTGATTAAACATTTCTTATCTGGGTGTTTGGTTGCAGGTACATGGGTCTGGGTCCTACAGTCATTGTGTGCCCTGCAACGGTCATGCACCAGTGGGTAAAGGAGTTCCACACCTGGTGGCCTGCTTTCAGAGTGGCTGTTCTACATGAAACTGGCTCCTTCACAAGCAAAAAGGTAAATGCTTTTCTGTGAGCTGTCTTGATGTTCATATTCATTCCATGACAAGAAGTTTTATAAAAGTTATTTTCTTCCTCTTGGGGGCACCAGAGAGCCGTTAATGCAGTATTTGTTCCTAAGCTTCTCTCTTGTCATCTTGACCTACACAGTAGATGCTCTGCAAGGACACTTTTGTCTGTTTGTCTCTGTTACAGGAGAAGCTAATTCCAGAGATTGCATCATGTCATGGTATCCTGATCACGTCATACTCTGCTGTGAGGAACATGCAGGACACCCTGCAGCGCTACGACTGGCACTACATTATACTGGATGAGGGTCACAAGATTAGGAATCCCAATGCTGGCATTACCATTGCCTGCAAACAGGTATTGTCTCATACACATACACACCTCCTTTTAAAATACAATACACAGATTTTAAAGTTGTAATGCTGGTCTAGCTTTTCCCTCTTCCTATATACTATTATAGTAGTCTTTGGTGGTGTTAGTCATTGCGGTTGTTTTCATCAGGGCTTGTTTTCTTACATTGTAGAAGACGCTTTGCTTTCATCCATCTCCTCTAACATTAAATTTGCTTTGATATCACATCATATTTTGGGATGGTTAATTAATGAATTGTCCTCCCCTCTCTTAAGTTCCGTACTCCACACAGGTTCATCCTGTCTGGTTCTCCAATGCAGAACAACTTGAAGGAGCTGTGGTCTCTGTTTGACTTTGTTTTCCCTGGCAAACTGGGTACATTGCCTATCTTCATGGAGCAATTCTCTGTGCCAATCACCATGGGAGGGTACAGCAATGCCTCACCAGTACAGGTACTGGAAAATTCAAACAATTGACACTAAATGCACATCAAGACATTGTCCAGTGTCCTCAAAACCAGAGCTACAAGGTGTACTGGTACAATAACTCCACAGTGAGATGAGACTCCACATACATGTAGTGTGACAATGAGGGTATAGAGAATCATCTTCTTCTTGTATTACTGATAGATCATATACAGTTAAATAAGCCAACACTGTCCTCTGTTTTCTCCCTTTTGTAGGGAGAAAAAGGGGCAAAACTTCATAGAGCAAAGCTTTACCAAAGGTTCACTGGAAATGATAATGGAGAGGTAGAACAAGTGAGAATAAGATGTTGTGCTTCAACAAAGAAATTAAGTGCATTGCAGGATAAAGTATGCACATGTGAAGGAACTTCGGTACAGTGTGTGTATGTGTGTGCGTGTGTGAGAGAGAGACAGAGCAAGAGAGAGGGGAAAGTGGAGAGCCTCTGAGCTAAATTGTAGCCCTTTGTCATTAGTATCCAATCGTTAATAATCCACTGACTATGGATTGAATTATTTAAGCTGGCTATTGATGCTTCTTCCGCTGTCGATAATAAAAACCTTTACTAATTATTAATGTTATTAAATGGTCAGAGAGGGCTGAGCTCTGCTGCCTTATCCACTTCTCAGAATTGTCAGAGCAGCAAAGCAAGCTCTTTGCTGCTGTTCATGTGTGTGTATGTCTGGAAGTGTATAAAACATGTGGTTGGGATGGGGATGGGTAGATGTGGGATCCATCACTGAAGCAAGCACATACACCCCCATGTGACTCCACTCAGCAGTAGAGACGCAGATCACTGGATCATCTGCTCCCCTTCTCTCCTTTAGATATACTCTGGCTCTATTGATCCCTTTATCCCAGGGTGTTAGTGTCCCCTCCAGCTTTGCCAATGTTTTCTTTGATCTTCCTGTGGGCTCCCAGCAAGTTATTATGTAAAAGGCTAACTGGACTTTAGCACAGACTCTGGATAAGGTGTACCATGCCATTTGAAGTGTGGCTCTGCATGTGGAGTGGGACCAAAGGTTTGTCAAACCTGTTTGTTTTAAATTGAGCAGGCCTGGAGCACTGATGAAGCTTTCCCTTCCCTTGAGATCAAAAGCTCTCTGATGAATGTTTAATGGCTTATATAGCTGAGAGGGACAGCTAGAGTGGGGGTAATGAGGGAAGGCTTAAAAGGGGCTAAACAATCATGCATCAGGAAACATGCTCACTGACAGGTGTGAGTGTTGATGTCGATGTAAGACGTGGAAAAGTATGCTTCTTTTTTTCGAGCCTTTTGTCTCAGTTGGGCTGCATTGAGTTTATTTGTTGTTGTTTATCCTCAGGTCCAGACTGCATACAAGTGTGCATGCGTGCTGAGGGACAGCATAAACCCATACCTGCTCAGACGAATGAAGGCAGATGTCAAGGCCAACCTCTCCTTACCTGACAAAAATGAACAGGTATTCATAATAAAAGACACGTGACCCTGTTCTGTCTCATCACTGAACAGTCTTTCATGTGTGGATCTTGGGAGGTGTTTATCTGATTGGAAGTGACTGTATTTGCCACATCTAAGGAGAAATTGATGATAGCCTATTGTACTTGTCAGGTGAAATCAACTAATAAAGTCCTAGTAAAGTAAAAGGAGCAGGTATTCATTACGGTGGCTGGACTCTGGTCTGTCCTTGTCACTGAGGCTGTTTGACTCCCTAGCTCACTTCAGCTCATTAAGTCAGTCCCTCAGGACAACAGTGGCTCCAAAAACACATTGCTTTCCACTCATTTCTCTACACACATCCTCCTCTTCACCACCATCAAAGGAGATGTTCACTGCTTATTACAAATGATTACATTGCCTTATGTGTTTGTGTTTCTGTAGGTTCTGTTTTGCAGATTAACAGAGGAACAGCGGCAGGTGTATCAGGGCTTCCTAGATTCAAAAGAGGTGTACCAGATCCTGAATGGCAACATGCAGGTAAGGCTCACTTTCAAAGGGTCCCCTTGCATTTGTTTTATGCTTATTCCATTTATGCTTTTCATGTTGACCCATGCTGCTTAACAAGAACAAGGAGTGCCAACCTCTCAGTCGAGAAGAAGCCTTCAAGTAACAAAATGCTTTATTCATTATTTAACACGAATTTCAGTCACCTCTCTCATTCGTAGGCAATTTGAATACAGAATTTTGATATACAAGTACACTTAACTGGTGTATCTAGAAAGCCCTGATTCAGCTGCCGCTTTGAAAAAGCCATCAGTGGCATTTGTTAGTGTTGCCATGTAAATGTTGTTATATTCTTAATAGCTTGACTTGAGTGTTCTTTATGACAGTTTGTATAAGGAGGTTGTAGAGTTGGTCTTTTCACATTAGTCAGACCTAACCTGGAGAGAGAGACTCAGCCATTCATCACTGTTGACCCAAATGGACATGGTCAGAGAGCTCGTGGTGACCACAGCAGACTCTCGCACACAGACACACACACACGCTGAAAAACATTTTCAGTGGTCACTCTCTGTCCATTAACCAACATTACTAATGCATTGGCCATTGTGCTCAAGAAGAGCACCCTTTATTGACCGTAAATAAATTATGTGACTAATTTCTGAAGACTAAAGTAAATGTTTTTATTTGTTTAGAGAGATAATCCTTAGTTTGGCATTTTGTCGTCTCACAACTAGCATTTAACGGTAGCAGGGGGTAATAACAGTAGGTTGGCGAACAACAACTCCCAAACTGTTGCAGCGAGGTGATGTCATTCTTTGACACACCCAAACAAATTGACATGAATATTCTTTACTGTATCTACCGATTTTTTTGACCAACCAAGTAATATAAAAGTAAATATAAACATATGAATATATACTCACGCCCCTTTCACACTGGCAGTGTATGCAATGCTGAAGCAGCACTGATCGGCTTGCTGTTCTGTTTGGTGCCCACGTTAACAGGGTACAGCATTCACATTGCAGGCTGGTGTGCCCAGAAACACATATATTTATTTATTTATGTTGATAACGTTGTTGTTGTTGTTTAGGCATTCTCGGGTTTGATTGCACTGCGTAAGATCAGTAACCACCCAGACCTGTTCTCGGGTGGGCCCCGGATGTTGAGGGGAATCCCAGAGGAACAGCTAACTGAAGAGGAACACTTTGGCTACTGGAAACGCTCAGGCAAGCTGATAGTGGTGGAGTCACTGCTGCGTCTCTGGTTTACACAGGGCCAGAAAGTCCTGCTCTTCTCTCAGTCTAGACAGGTCAGGAATGTTATTCTGATTTACTTGTTTCTAAAATAGCACTTAATGTTAGAATTTTTATACTGTTATTTGCATTTTTCTTGTACGTTTAGAATTACTGTTAATTTCCATGTTATAAATTTGCATAAGATACTAAAATGCATAGGATTGTTCACTTTTACATTTAACATTCTGCGATGATGTGTTGTAAATGTTGAATCTATTTTTGCTTTTATCTACCTACAACGCATCACTAGTACAATGAGACGGGGAGGGAAGGAGAGTGGGAGGGAGATGGAGAGACAGACGGAGAGGGACACAGAGGGAGGGAGAGGGAGATTTTGGTTGTTGCCATCAATATCAATGAGATTATACTTCAGAGGAAACCTGAGACCCTCTCTGTCACTATCTCTGTCCATGTAATATTAATCTGGTATAATCTTGTAAGAAATAATCCAAACCTCAGCACCCCCCTGTTTTTTCTTCATTTTTTTTTTTTAAAACCTTTTTTTCATTTCCCACCCCTCTAGATGTTAGACATATTGGAGGTGTTTGTAAGGGAGAATAACTACTCATACCTGAAAATGGATGGCACTACTACTATAGCTTCCCGGCAACCCCTCATCGCACGCTACAATGAGGTAAGGATTAGCCATCTCTAATGGCTGTAAGTGTTTCCCACAAAAATCCCCTCCTGAGGGACAAACTCCTGTGGAACCCTTCTCACCCTGGGGTGAATACACTAATTGATGACAATCTGTTGTTTATCATATTGTTTCCTTATTGCCTTTGCATGTAAATATAGATGTATCAACATATCCTCACTGTGCTTTTTAATATTGTCCCAGTAAATCTTCACAAGAAAAGTCCTGTATGAAATATAGTCTTTATGTAACTAATCAGTGATAACTGATGAGAAACATTTGTTCTACAGGAAATGTTCAAGCGAGCTGATAATTAGTTATGCTCTTCACTCTGTCAAGACAGGTTATGAACACGTTGCTGTATTATTCTGCATAAATGCACATTAACATTTGCCGACAGTATGTTAACGTTGTACGTCAAATGGGTAAAACATTCTTCTGACCTGTCGTTTAAACTCACCTTTAGTGAGATTCAGGACACAAAGACACATGATGATGGAAAATAACTTTGACTTAGCTGTTTGTTTCTTTTTTGAAAAGACTGAAGATGGTCGTGTTGCTTTGACATACCATTCAAATTAAAATACTCGTGAATTTTGTTCATATATACTGCCAAGTGATAAACTAAAGGGGTTTGAAACTGTACACTATACCTACTGATCACTGACATTTGAAAGAAATTACAACTACTTTTTTTCATTGTCTCCAACAGGACAAATCCATTTTTATCTTCTTGTTGACCACTAAAGTTGGAGGTTTGGGAGTCAACCTGACAGGAGCCAACAGAGTCATCATCTATGACCCAGACTGGAACCCTAGTACTGACACACAGGTTAGAACACACACAAAATTAGTTAAATAGCATTTTGCCACTTTTCATTATGTGGTTTTTAATTCTGATCAGGTTTTATTTACTTACTGTACAATGCGTTTAAAAATACAGTTTACCATCTACCTTAAATATTATTGTTAGTATTATAATAAACATGATTTATTTTCATATTTTGTGTTGTGAGTAGGCACGTGAACGTGCATGGAGGATTGGTCAGAAGAACCAAGTCACTATCTACAGACTTCTAACTGCAGGGACCATTGAAGAGAAAATCTACCACAGGTCAGATGGCATTTGAAAAGCAGTTTTTGTCTTGTTTATCATGAGTTCTCCACACATAATATCTGATATCAGAACAGCCTACATGACTAATTACTAACGCTCTGCTGTATTACTGTGTGCAGCATCACTGCACTCAGCAATTGGAAAAGCTGCTGCATTATTAGTTGGCCAATCTCTGTCTTCTAAACATTTGCTCTGTTCAGGTTAGGTCTGTAAAGTGCTTTTGTGGTTCTGTTTTGACTTCTGTAGCCTGAAACCAAATTAGGAACCACCTAAAGCAGGGTGGCCCCCCACAATGAGGTCCCATCCATGCCCCAAAACCAGCCAAAGATTAACTAATTTTGATACATTAACCAAACTAACAAATTATTGGGGGTGCCTGCTGAGTTAATACTATTTTTTTTCAGTATATTAGTATATTTTAGAACATACAAGCATACAACGCAATATATGTATCTTTTATCATTCAGGCAAATCTTCAAACAATTTCTAACAAACCGTGTTCTGAAGGACCCAAAACAAAGACGCTTCTTCAAGTCTAACGACATCTATGAGCTCTTCACTCTGTCCAACCCTGATGGAACTCAGGGTACAGAGACTAGTGCCATATTTGCAGGTCAGCAGATATATTTTCTATTTCCAGTCTTTTATTAGAATTGGAACATTTTAAACGTTCCAATTGTTCCTATCTCTTCTACAAATGTTACCTCTGTGCCATACTGCAGATACTGAGATTACTTGTGCAGAATTCACCTACTGTTCTTTGTTTATGTCCATTCAGGTACAGGCTCTGATATCCAGGCTCCAAAGAAACCTGTGAAACCAAGGTCATCGCACACATTAAACCACACCAGTCATACCCATAAACACTCCTCAGCCAACCAGAAGGATGTCAGCAGATACTCCTCAACCAACATTCCTGCATCAAGCAATAGAAACAGCTCTCTGTGCAGTAAAAACTCTCAGGGTAATCCAAACGGCCTTACAGACTCTCCAAGCACAAATCCAAATGGGTTGGCTGTGGAGCCAAATATTTCTTCAAATAAACAGCATGCAGAAGAGAATACTAGAGGCTTGGACATAGCCAAACCATTGGAACAGTCTAATTTAGCCAGTTCTCACAAAAATTTTGCCCTGGCTAGACCTCAAAAATACAGTGAAAAGAGGAAGCACTGTGACCTATTTGACACAGATAGACGCAGACAAAAACACAAACACTCCCGGGATGCTCGGTTTGAGGGCCACCGCATCTCTCACTTGGTGAAGAGAAGGACTTATAAGAAAACAGACACTGAGGAGACAGAGAGTGAGGACCAAAGGAAATCTGATGACTATGTATTGGCAAAGCTCTTCAAGAAATCTGGTATGTCTTTGTGTACAAACAGCAACTGCTGTCAAAGATTTTTTTCTTCAATAATTCACACAAAACAAGAATCCTTGTTACCATTTCTGTATCTTTGGTCATCTCCAGGTGTCCACAGTGTGATGCAGCATGATACCATCATGGAGTCCTCCAACCCTGACTATGTTCTGGTGGAAGCAGAGGCCAACAGGGTGGCCAAAGAGGCCCTTAAAGCCCTTAAGGTGTCTCGACAGCACTGCCGGCTGTCCTTCAATAAACCCCCTCCACCTCCCGCTAGGTACACGCTTTGTACTTTATGGTTGCTTGGAGCTGAATGAGTTCAACTATTGTCATTTAATGCAAACGTGTATCTGGCTTTCACTCCCTTACTCTCCCAGGAAAAGGTTTGGACAAAAAAAGAATTCTCTACTGGTAGCACCTACTGTTCAGTCTGCCCCGACTTCAGTCAACTGCAAGGTAACAGCAATCTCATTATGAAAAGGAATAAAATTCACTTGTGATCCCCAGTTGTGTAAATATAGCTTTTTTCATCTTTGATATTCCAGGATGCTGCCATCATAAAGACGTCTGTTTCAAAGAAGCCTGCTATAGGAGTACATTTCAGTGGGGAAGAGACAGAAGACTCATGCTCAACCCCACTCTCCTCCTCTTCCCTGCTGGCCACCATGAGAGCCCGCAATCACCTCAGCTTGCCCTCCAGGCAAAGAGAAGAAGAAGAGGACCACACTGGAACTGAAGTGGCTAACAACCCCCCAGCCCCTCCCTCTGAATTAGATGAGCTGCTGGTAGAGCTCAGGAATTTTGTAGCTTTCCAGGCCCATGTGGATGGACAGGCCAGCACCCAAGAATTACTGGAATACTTCAAACCTAGACTGACTCAAGAACAAGCACCTGTCTTCAGAGAGCTACTTAGGAGCATCTGTGATTTCCACAGGTCGTCTGGTCAGGACGGCATCTGGAGACTGAAGGACCATTTTCGCTAATTGAAGCAAAGCCTTTTTGTGACTTGTATGAAGGTTTTTTTGTCATGTTGTAATATTTGTCAGGAAAAAATGCATTGAACGCACCGCACCAAAATAGGCAATTTCACATAATTGCAGTATTATTGAATGATGTTTGTTAGTTCAATGGCTTATTGGGTCAGCTGATCAAATTATTATATTTTAAAGAAGTCTTGAAAGGGGAACCACTACGTTTACAGTGCCTAAATTATTTCAGTTGTAAATGTAAGTTCACAAGTTGAACAGTGGTGTTTCTTGTTCAATCACTATCAAAATTACTTCTGTTTCTGTTCATTGCTGTACTCACTTGTGTATTCACCTTAATGTTAAAACTGAAATGATTGTAGTTATTAACTCAGAGCTGTGCATTGTTTAGATCTAAACTTCTGATTTCAACTGTTTCGCTCAGTCTTTGTAATTAGCTAATTTGCAGAAGAAAATTTGGGGAGTCGTGTCAGTCTTGAAGTAGGAACAAATCCACCACTGAATATGGTTGTCTTTGTAATGGCTGCCATCTCTTAACGTGAATAATGGAGTAAATAAATACTAAGCTAAAATTAAATGACCTACTCTTTACCTTATATGAAAAATGTCCCAAACCTTTACTTATTATACTGCCAACTGCCATACAGATGCACACTGTATTGAACATATTATTTGCAATAAATCCTCTGTTTGCTTGTTTTTCGCTTTTTTAACAAACACTGAAGTTCTGTGTAAGTAAGCACGACCTGTCTGTTCAAAGTGGTTGATCAGTCCGTAAATAAAGATTACACCTGGGCGCTCAATTGCTGAAGTACACCTGTCATGTTAAACAGAAAAAAGCCACAGTCTCCTTCCAAGGGTTTTGGCCCATCTGCTGACACTTGACATTTCCAGACTAAGTCTTAAGATATTTGTTGGAGCTCAGCAAGTCTTACTTCATGGGCATCCATTATAATCCAAGCGACACGGGTGTGCTTGATAAGAGTCGACGACGAGCCGCCACTCGGGTCCTAACGCAGAGGATCATTTTTGGCACGCGAGCTCAAACGTAAACCATTGTGATGGCTCGGCCCGCGTTTGTCTAGGCGCTCGCATTATTTTGGTTAATATTTATTATCAGTGTTGGTCATAATACTGTTAAACTACTATATTGAGCAAACTGGAAGTCCACAATAACAGAAGATTGTATAAAACGAAAGAACAAGCATGAAAACAGCAGCATGGGCACATAGTACTGCAATTGGCCAACAACTAATGCCTTACATTTACAGTATAAATCATGTTTTACGCGCTTTCTTGTTACAAGAGTCCGTAAGCATTAGTATACATCCTTTTATAAAAGCAGGTAAACGTGCATAACTTAGCATAGCTTTCAGACGCGTTCTGCAGTCAGAGGGACGGAGATGCAAACTAAGATCCTTAAAAAACCACTAGATATTTGGGGGATTTTTTTTTTTATATTAAACAACCCAAACGTATAATCTACAATAGACGTGAAGGTTAACTTGAAAAGGTGCTTAAAATAATTGAATACGTGGTAATCGCAAAATTAATTTAGATATGTAAACCGCAATGAAATAGGGATAGAAAGGCGCTGACGGGATGTAAAAGCAGGCCTCTGCACTATTGTCAGAGTTGTCTAGACTAAATATTGGGATAAAGTTATCAGCCCTTATTTGATTTCAATTTTCTCTACGCACCTCACCGAGGTCATAATAACAACTTTATTTTCTGTGGTGCATAAATTAATTACGCGCATTTAATAACTAAAATATCATTATATTCCCCCTTTAATAACATAAACGCTGCACGCCAGGGAAACCCTTAATAGCGCGGGGCCCTGTAACTGGCCATTATCCGCCTGTAATGATATTACAGAACCAATTACGCACCATTAGAAGGGATTTTCTGCACTTTATGTGGTTTAGTCCAATCCCGCTCTCCTCTTCTAAATTTCAGCTGCTTCTCGAAGCCTCATTTTGCCTCCACCTCCGAGACGCATGGCGTCTGCGCTCTGTCGTCCCAGATGCGCTTTAAAACTAATTGAAAGGGTCCCGCAGCAGATCATTTATTTGAGGAAGCGAAATAAATCGCAGGACCCCTTGCTGTGAACAAAATCAAAAATTTGGCCTTGTGAGTGTTCTACATACGCATCCCCTTGTAAAGCGGACCCCCTAACACACCCCGACGAGCAATTAACCCACCCAAAAGTCTATCTAAAACCCAAAAGCAGTCATCCTGCTTTTTTAATATATGAGAACCAAATAAAAAGTGCACCGGTTAGATGTGCGTGCTTATGGTTAGGGGAATAGGACTGATTCTGGAATAACAATCACTTACGATGATTTTTTATTATTATTTAATTATTATTTATTTATTTGTGAGTTTTGTTATTTGTTTTTTGCACCCGACAGATCAGCAGATCTGCTCTCTCCCTC
>OMOW01084716.1:0-11109 GCA_900312555.1 Lamprogrammus exutus
TAGATGGAACGGGACAGCTGTATCTCTTCGGTACTGAACCACTGAGACACGATCTTTGTTGTCATCCACACTGAGTTTCTCTACTACTCTTTGGACAAAGTCAAGCATAGCTGGGAATCCAGTTCTAGTACCATCAGATCCATCCAGCAGGAACACAAGGTCCCTTCCTGCAGGCTGGCTCTCAACTGGGGAACATCAAATTAGAGACATATTTACTCAAGTATATGCATCAAAACCTGCCAATGTGAAAATCTACTGACATGGGCTAAAAAAGTCTTCGAAACTATTCCTGTTAACTTTTTGTCATTAATGAAAAGTGTTCCTAGCACTCTAACCACTTTAGGTTGTGTACTGTTCTGGCACATAATATTTAACAGGCCAGGTTAAATGCTCCAACTAACACAACTGGACCTTGTGTACAAGTGTATGAACTGATTTATGCTCTATAGTTCTCCATTTTTACCCATCACTGATGAGTTCCAAATTTCCTTTTTCAAGTTTTCTCCTGTAATTGCAGCAGTGACATGCTCTTGTATATTTGCAAGTTGAGCAATTTCAGAAATTGTATAACTTGGCATATGTGATATCTTTTCCAGTTCCTTGTGGTCTGAGTTTTTTGTTCCAATGGTTAATACTGTCACACCGCTTTCTTTGAGAGAAGCAGCAGGCAAATCCACGCTATCATTTGATGGTCCACTGCTTAACAGTACAAGTATTTGTGGAACATTTGCACTGTATCTGCTCCCTGAGGTAGCTGTGAAGACATGTTCTTTAACATATTGTAACGCTGCACCCGTTTTGAGAGGTCTTCCTCCTTTGTGTGAGAGCCTCCTAATTGATGATAAAACATCTCTCTTCCTCATGAATGAATTCAAATAGAAATTGGCAAGTGCCACATTGCTGAACTGAATCACAGCTACTCTGTCATTGTTTGGTCCAATATTAAGTCTATCAGTGACTTTATACAGAAAATCTTGAACAGCTGCAAATCCATTTCTTGTATTGTCAGATCCATCCAAAAGAAAAACGATATCTCTTCCTTTATCATCACTTTTCTCTGTTAATAAAACAGATAATTAAATCTTTATGTTGTCAATGACAATCACTATTAAGGCATTCATAACTACAGATACATTTATTTGCATGGGTTTTTTTTTTTACATATCATATTCCTTACCTCCCTCAGATTCCTCCTCTAGTCTAATTTGACTAAGATGAGTTACAAAGCTTTGTAGAATATGAGGCAGATTTGCAAAGCTGGGGACTGAAAGTGCATAGTTTGGATCTGAAGCAGTTACTTGCATCTCAGCTGAATTTGACATGCCTGATCCAACTGCAAATATGACAACCCCTGCAGTCTTGAGTGCATTTGCAGGGCTTCTAGGAGAATCTCTAGATCTTCCACCAGCAAATAGAATAAGTATCTGCTTGGCACCCTCATGGCTTCGACCTCCAGCATTTGAAACAAAGACACTGTCCCTCACATACTGCAGTGCTGTTCCAATATACTGAGGTAATCCACCTTTTGGTTTTAGGTTTGCAATATGCGCGACAACATCTTGTTTTGTGTTATAAGTATTGAAATTGAAATTTGCCTCTGCATTGTTGCTGTATTGTACAACAGCAACTTTATCTTTTTCTTGGTCCAGGTCAAAACTGTCAACCACTTTTGCAACAAATGCAATTATAGCAGGAAATCTACTCCTGACATCATCAGATCCATCAAGAAGAAAAACAATATCTCTCTTCATAGCAAGGCTTGACCCTGAAAGGTACCTAGCACCTATCTAAAAGATTAACTTAAAATCAACAGTTATATAGTGCAGCCTATGTGTACTTCTTACCAATAACAGTTGGAAGTTCAGTTGTTTCTTGAGCACCACTCATTGCTGCTTCGACAGCTGAATGTATGCTTTGCAGATTGTTAAAGTCTGTGACATAAAAGTAATGTGCTGGTGTGAAAGAGATGGTTTGCATTTCCAACGTATCAGCATTTTTCGTTCCAAAACTAAAAGTCCTTATTCCATTTTCTCTGAGTGACTGTGCTTGTCCTCGAACATCATCACCGGATCTGCCACCACTAAATACATATAGATATTGAGGAACAACTTCAGCACGTCTGCCTCCAACTGAAGCAGCAAAGACATTGTCTCTGACAAATTCCAGGCCTTTGCCAGTGTTCAGAGGTCTTCCCAACTTATGCCTCATTGTTCGAATGGAATTAAGCACATCATTCTTGGATGAATATGAATTCAAATAGAAATTGACTGTGGCATCACGGCTGTATTGAACAACAGCCACTCGGTCTCTGTTCTCATCCAGATTCAAACGTTCGACTATTTTTTCAATGAAACCGCGTATCCCTTCAAAGCCATTTCTCGAGTCATATGATCCATCGATAAGAAATACTACATCATTCTTCATAGACTCTGCAAAGACAAAAAGCATCAATAAAGAAGAGACAATGGCAAAGTGTTTTTTACAGGTATTGAAGATACATATACTACAAATTAAAGGTATTAACAAAAATTACATCACAGAGACTCTTACCAAAACTACTTGTGGGAGCAGCAACCACTACATGGCGGGAAGCTTCTTTTAACAATGACAACACATCATGCTGAGCAGTAGGTAGTTCCTCATAATCCGTTATCGAGATAGCGTACTTAGGATCGTGAGATATTGTCTGTAGTTCTAGGGTATCTGCATCTGTTGTTCCAATGGCAATTGGAATGACACCAATCTGTTTCAGCTTTCTGACAGGGATTCTGATGTCATCTCCAGATCTTCCACCACTCAGTAATATAAGTATCTGTGGAACTCCATCAAGGAGTCTACTTCCTGAGGCAGAAGTAAAGACATTGTCGCTCACGTACTGGAGAGCTGCTCCAATGTTGTGAGGATAACCTCCTTTGTGGTTTAGATCATTTATTGCATCAAGGACATCCTCTTTTTTTGAGTAACTTGTCAACATAAAGTGTATCTCTGGTGTGTTGCTGTATTGGACCACAGCAACATGATCTTTGTTTGCATCAATATTCAGGTTCATCACTATTTTTTGCACAAAGTGTTGGATATCTGGGAATTGTCTCTGGGAATCATCAGAGCCATCAAGCAAGAAAACAACATCTCTGCTGTTATCTGCAATCACACAGGCAGTTGTACAAATTGGTTGATGATTTAATGAAAAGCAGTATGTTAACCAACAAGTGTACAAAAAGAACGTATCATTAGTCTTACCGTGTTGTGCTGGTATGATAGCGGGGATTTCACCCTTCTTGATGGCAGACAAAATGTGTTGCTCGATGCCTGAGAGTTCATTTAAATCTGATGCAATGTAAGCATGACTGGCTTCCTGTGAAATATACTGAAGCTCAACAGGATCTGCACTCTTTGTTCCCACTGTAAATGCCATCACACCAATTTCATTCAAGTTTGCAACAGCGTTTCTCACATTATCACTGGACCGTCCACCAGTCAAGAGAATCAAAATCTGAGGCACACCCTTTTGGTACCTACTACCTGAGGAGGATGTAAATATATTGTCCTTGACATACTGGAGGGCTGCTCCGGTGTTTAAAGGCCTGCCTCCTTTATGCCTCAGACTTTGTACAGCGTCAACAACGTGCTGCTGTGTTTTGTATGTGTTCAGATAAAACTCAACAGCTGCATCTGTGCTGTACTGCACCACTGAAACACAATCTTTGTTCTCATCCACAAAGAGCTGATCCACCATTCTCGCAACAAAGCGAAGCATTGCCTCAAATTCATTCTGCATTTCATCAGAGGAATCCAGTAAAAATACAATATCCCGTTGAACGGATTCAGTTTTATGTGAGGAACCTTTGACACACAAAAGGAAGATGCCCTATGAGTTACATTATCCAGTAATCAGTAATATTGGATGTAGATAGATGATAGATAGATAGATAGATAGATAGATAGATAGATAGATAGATAGATAGATAGATCTTACCTAATACATCCTGGGGTTTTATTCTTGGCTGGCGAGGCACCCTTTCCACGAATGAAACAAGTTGTTGATTGAGGTTTCCAAGATCATGAAAGTGAGGCACAGTGAAAGCATAGGAAGGGACATGTGCAATCATTTGCAGCTCAAGTATGTCTGCATTTCTTGATCCTATACTGAATGGCACAATTGTGTCCTGTTTAAGAGCCACGACAGGACTTGCAACATCATCTTCAGATCTCCCCCCACTCAACAGAATCAATATCTGAGGGACACCTTCTTGACCTCGACTCCCAGAGGAGTCAGTGAAAACATTGTTCCTCACATAGTCAAGAGCTGCGCCGGTGTTGCGGGGTCTGCCCCCATTATGGTTCAGCTGCTGGATGGCAGCAAGAACATCTTGTTTTTCAGTGTATGTGTTCAAGTTGAAATGTGTCTGTGGATTTCTGCTATACTGAACCACAGAAACACGGTCTTTCCTCTCACCAATAGTGAGCAGTTCTACCACTCTTTGGACAAAACTTTGCATTGCTGGGAAATCACTCCTTGTGTCATCAGACCCATCCAATAGAAAAACAATGTCTCTTTGCGTGAAATCTGATTCAACTAGAAAAAAATATAGAGAGATTCTGTGTAAAAATCAGGTGTATAATAAATTACATGTTATACAAGTTACAATTTTGGGAGAAAACATCAACCATATTTACAAATATGAATACAAAATACAATATAATTAGAAAGTTTCCAAACCCAATGCAATGGATGAGGACTTAAATGCCAGAACATTTTAGAAAATCTGCTGATGAAGAACACCATAGAATTTGGTTTTAAATAAGAAGTCAATGATGTGATCATCATTGGCTCAAGGAAGAGCTGAAGATAAGAACTGGGAAGATTTGCTGATGTGAGGCAGTCAAGAAAAGACTCTCCAGGACATGAGAAGGAAAAGTATGCAAGCCAAAAGGGATTTCTAAGATGCAACAAACTCCTCACACTGTTTTTGGAAAAACAGCAGAATCAGAAACCTGCCTGTAGTCAGTGCTGACAGCTTGAGAACCCTGAAACTGATCAAATGACTTCTCCAAACGATGATGCAGTTTCATTGGAATTGAAATTATGCAAGGCCAAACGCTGAAGATATAAGCAGGGAGTCAGTTTTATTCTCAACTATGAATCAAAGCCACTTCTTACCTACAATAGCGGGCGGCTCAGTTTGTATTTCTGACTGGATGAATGCAGCAATTTCTGGTTGAATAGACAACAGTTCACCAAAGACAGGTAAGTTGAAAAGAAATTTGGAGGAGAGGGCAATTTTCTTAAGCTCCCGGTGTTTTGCATTTTTCATTCCGATTGCAAAAGGCAGAACCCCAAGTTTTTTCAGGTCAAATGCAGGAGCTGAGACATCATCACTGGATTCGCCTCCAGTTAGTAAAAACAGAATCTGAGGGACTCTCTCCAGACGTCTGCTCCCGGACGAAGCAATGAAAACATTGTCTTGTACAAACTCTAGAGCAGCTCCAGTGTTTCGAGTAATTCCTCCTTTATGGCGAAGACTTCTCACAGCATAGATGATGGCCCCTTTGGATGTGTGACTGTTTAGGTTAAAGTACACATTGGCATCTTCGCTATACTGTACAACAGCCACTCGAACCTTATCTTCTTCGATATCCAGCTCTTCTACCATTCTTCTGACAAACTCTCGAATAGCTGGTAGTCCATTTCTGGAGTCATCTGACCCATCAAGAAGAAACACTACATCCCTCTTATTGCTTCCTGAGTCAACTGGTGATAAATTAATAGAGAGGGAATTCATAGACTTGAGATTTGAGACTATAGAATTATTAAAAGCAAGCATATTTATCAACATGAGTAAGCAAAGGCTCACTGAAAAATATTGACTGGATTAAAGACTGATGTGGAATCAGTTTTTATGTGAAATGGTAAAGGAACCATCTTTTCATTGAAAAGATGAATGATAGAAAATGTCCACTTGTCTTCAAGAAAAAATACAGAAGTGGAAGTGAAGGATATCTTTGTGAAAACCTATGAAATACAGATGCAGATTTTTCAAACTGAACAGATTTTCTGGTGAAAGTAATGCTGCATGATTTGCCATGCAACAGAAATGTTCCAAACCAAAACACACAACATACAATTCCAGAGAAAAAAAAACTTTGTAATGAAGAGCCATACAACAGTACACTGCTTTAAGGTATTTATTCAAAATAGAGAACTCTTACCTAATAGATCAGAGATCCCAGTCATGGAGTCCCCGGTGGCTTTAGATATATCCAGTGTAGCAACAAGCTGTGACTGGATTGAGGGTAACTTGGAGAAATCAGTTACCTTGTATGTGAAGCCAGGTTTGTAGGCAATCATTTCCAGCTCAGAAAGACTGGCACCGCCCACTCCAATCCCCACAGACATAATTTCACGATCTTTTAGGGCAAAAGCTGGACCTTTCACATCATCGCTGGACTGTTTGCTACTTAGAAGGAGTAAAATCTGGGGCACACCCTCAAGTCTTCGACTACCCGTGGAGGAAGTGAAGACATTGTGCCTCACAAATTGGAGTGCGGCACCGGTATTAAGGTTCCTCCCACCCTTGTGCCTTAAGTTATCTATGGCATTTAAAACATCATTCTTTGTTTTGTGAGAACCCAGATAAAAACCTGTCTCAGGTTTGTCAGCATACTGAACCACAGATACTCTGTCTTTGTTCTCATCCACAGAGAGGTTTTCCACTATTGTTTTAACAAAGAGTAGTATTTCTGGGAATCCATTTTGTGTATCATCAGAGCCATCCAGTAGGAACACAATATCTCTTTTTACAGTATCGCCATGTACTAAGACACAAAAAACGACAGGCATTTTGACATGCAATCATTTCATCATATTTTTGTCTGACAATGACAGCAATACGTTAAGAAAAAACAAATTTTGCCTACCTTGCTCCAGGACAATTAGTAGCTGTTCCTTGGGAAGGCTCACATAGGTATTGAGCTTTTGATGTACAGTGTCGAGCTCACTGAATTCCTTCACATTGAAGGCAAAGGAGGGGTTGTGTGAAATGGCCTCAATCTGCTTTGGGTCTGCATCCTTGACTCCAACACCAAATGGCACCACGCCGTCTGTCTTCAGTGCACCAGCAGCATCTCTCACATTATCCCTTGATCTGCCTCCAGTCAAAACAATCAAAAACTGAGGCACATTTTGTGCTGCCCGGCTACCATAGCTTTCAGACAAGATTGTGTCCTTCATGAATTTCAGGGCAGATCCTGTGTTTAAACTACGTCCACCAGCCAGTTGTAAACCGTTGACAGCAGATATCACCTCATCTTTGGTTTGGTAAGAGTTCAGGTAAAAACTTGGGGTTGGCCTCTCACTATGTTGAACCACTGAAACCCGTACTCTGTCAATCCCAACGTCAAGTGGTTCAATGACTTTTCTGATAAAATCCCGGATGTAAGGGAAATCTGCACGAACGTTGTCTGAGCCATCAATAAGGAAGGCAACGTCCCTTTCATATCCAGTAACAACTGAGGAAACAAATGGAAACAAAAGTGTTTAGATTTAAATTTTATCATTACAGTCTCACAAACTCACATTTTTCAAACAAAACAACAAACTCACCCTCGACGAATTCTGTTTCAGTCACATCTGTATCACCAACCACTGTTATCAACTTGGGCATGACATGTGCAGCCATTTCAGGTAGGTTAGAGAAGCTTGATGCATGGTAAGCCAAGTCTGGAACAAAGGCTACCGTTCTCAGTAAAGCATCATCTGCCTGGCCAGAGCTGACTGTGAAGGTCAAAACACCAGCAAGAGCCACTTTGTCCGCTACCCTCTTAATCTCATCCTGGGCTGGACCACCTGTGATTAGTACCAACACCTGCTGGACTCCTTGCCTCCTACGTGACCCAACTGAAGGCTGAAACATGTTTCCCAGGGCATAACTCATGGCAGCTCCTGTATTCAAAACTGAGCCTCCAGTGAGCCTGAGTTGAGAGATGCCATTCAGAACGTCTTGCCGGGTGCTGTGGGTGTTCAGATAGAATTCAATTTTTGGACGTTCAGCAAACTGCATGAGGCCAATCTGGACTCGGTCCGGACGCACATCCAGCTGGTTGACGAGATTGATGATGAAGTCTCGTACATAGGGGAGGTTACTGGTGCCAATGTAGCTTGAACCATCCACAAGGAAGACGACGTCTCGGATCACTCTTTGAGTCTGTATTGTAGTTATCTCCACCACTGAGGAAATGTACAAAGAACAACAAATCACTCTTTCTATTATACTATAAATGTTTATTTTCAGATTCTAGAGGATTGGAATGGGCTTTTATTATATCTAGCATTGTGGTGGTTCGACTAACTTGATATGCACCTTGTTGATATACAGTACATCAAATTACTCTTCTGTCTCTCTAGCACATTAAATAACACAAAAGCTTGCTTGTAAAGTTGTTTGTAAGTGGTATGATCATGATCTGTAGATATGATTGCTTATATTTCAATTCCATCTGAGATCCATCAATTGAAAAATTGAATTTCTGGGGAAATGAGTCTTTGTGTGCTTAGACAAGAAGCCATACAGGGGACGAAAGCATTACCTGACTCAGTGGGTCCTTCTGTCACCACCACACCAGCTAAAGTGGAGAGTGCATCCTCAATCTGCCTGGGGTTTCGAAGCAAACCACGGAAGTCGTTCAGCATGAACACTACGCTGTCAGCAAAGACGATCTGCTTTAGCTCCTGCTCATCAGCAGACTTAGAGCCTGCGGCCATGGTCAGCACACCCATTCGCTGCAGGGCCAATGAAGGCGCCTCCACACTGTCACTGGACTTTTTACTGGTCAGCAGAAGTACAAGCTGAGGTATCCCTTGTTCAATACGACTGCCCTTATCAGGCCGCAACATTTGTGTTCGCACAAAGTCCAAGGCTGCTCCAATGTTGATTGTCTGTCCAGGTCTCGGTTTAATTCTGCCTAAAGCAGCTATTAACTCATCCTTGGATCCATAGGAGTTCAGGTCCATCTCAAGTCGGGGGGCACGGCTGAACTGGGCTACACCCACTTGCACTTGGTCAGGACCGATGGGCATCTTGTCAACAAATCTCTTGATGAACTCACGCACGGAGTTGATAATCCCTGCACCCATTGTACTGTCAAGGAGGAAAATGATGTCTCTCTTTCCAACTGCCACAGCTGAAAAGAAAAAAACAACAACATTAATATGACAATAAAAGCTTATATAAGTGCTATAATAAAAGAAGCCCACAAGAATATATTAAATATTTATGTGTAAAAATTTATACATTTATTTTGAGGTAGTAAAACTAGTATTGCATGAAAAAGTAGCTATAATATTTTAAAGATTTCTTTCCAGACATTATGAATTAAATTTTATAATCTTAAAATTGTTGAATGCTGGCCACATCACCCATGACATTTTGACAACATTATTATGGAAATGATTGTCAAATGTGTTACCTTTGTTTTAAGTAAATGTTAAGTGTTCAGATTTTATTAGGTAGGACTTCGCAAATACTCACATTAGAATATCAACAGAACAGCTACTATGTACAATGACTTAGCCTTTCAAAAGACAGCTTTTCAATCCAGATGTTTTGTACATTTCACAAACTATGATAAAGTCGGGTGGTTTATGCCCATCTTACAATGGAAAATATTTTTTAAAAATCTGTTTGTCTTTTCAAATGAAAGACATTATCAGTTTGCACAGCCACTTAGAAATGTATTTTGCTTTGTGAGGGATCCTTCCACCACATCCCCCTTGCCCTCTAGTAAAAGGCTGTCAAATATAATCTTTACAGGTGATTATAGAACCTTCTGGGTTTAGTCAAACTCAATTTAATTAAAATGTTTAAAACCCTTGTTAGTCCTAAGGACATACTTATTTCATGCTGAGCACAGGCACAAGCAGCTCTTACCTCATAGATTCTTGCATTAATTATGGGCTATTTTATAATTCATAAGTCCCCTTCCACAATCATGATGCCCCACCAACATTTACAGAGAAGTTACATACCTTCTGTGAACTCATTCTGAACTATAATGGTGCGCTGGGCCACCCCGTTAATGTATGGGAGCAGCTGGTCACCCATGTTTGCCGCTGCACTGAAATCAGGAGCTGACAGAACAAAGCTTTTATCTGTAGCAACTGCTTCCAGATCTGCAGTGGCAGTATTGCCAATCACCACGCCGAATGTGACAACACTGGCCTTCTTAAGGGCCCGATCACCGACACCAGTATCATCAGTGGATGGCCCGGCACTGATTACCGCCAAGATCTGGGGAACACCCTCCTCTGCCCTGCCCCCAGCTGTTTGGCTCAAAAGGCTCTCGGCCACTTCCTCCAAGGCAGCCCCCAGGTTAGACTCGTCGCCCCCTGTGAAGGTGAGGCCCTTCACAGCTTCCAGGACTGCGGTCTTGCTGTCATAGCTATTTAGATAGAACTTAATCTCTGGGTCGGTGCTGTATACAGCCAATGCCACCCGAATAGTGTCTCTGCCCACATCAAGGGGCTCAATGATTTTCAAAGCCAAATCACGCACAAGGGGGAAGTTTGCTGCTCCAACGTTCTTTGATCCATCAATTAAGAGAACTAGGTCAGCTGAATCTTGTGCTTTAAGGGAAGAGAGAGAGACAAAACAAACAAAATGCAACTTGTGAAAGTGTTAACACAGTGAGACAGGGGCAAAAATGAAATCGTGCTAGCATAACATTGCATTGTGTAACATTCAATAAACACAATCAATCATAAAAACATTGCAAACACATCATACTGCATGTAGGCTGAACCAAGGAGTGTCCTAAAGTGATCTAATCTGTAGATTAAATCGATTTGATCTCTGTTTCAGTTCATGTATTAGGGTTAAAATCCTAAATAAGAATTCTTGTGAGGTGTAATTTGACTTACCCTGATGATATTTGAATTGTTAATCAGTCACAGGTAATAAAATATTCCAATTTGAATTAGCCACTTTTGCTAATGTTTTGGTGTGCTGAATTGTAAAGATAAATTATTTTATTTATTATATAATATATTATTATCAAATTTATTCCAGAAATTTTCAGATGATACTTGGGTCATTATAACAACAGGGGGTGGGC
>OMOW01084737.1:0-13583 GCA_900312555.1 Lamprogrammus exutus
TCTTGATATAGAATGTCGCTTTGTACGCACACACACACACACACACACACACACACACACACACACACATACAGAGAGATGAGGGTATTCAATTTAGGAGACTTGACTTTTCCTATTTTTTTTACTCCACTACATGTTACCTGTTGGCTGTATTAGTTACAAAGCTCGTAAATGTTGCTGTTGTCATGTAGCAACCTTGTATCTCAGCCTCGTCTCATCTTGAGAACGTACATGTTTTAACATTTTCCCAAAAAGTTTTTGAAAGATTTCTGTAAAATGAGAAAATAGTAGATGAGCATGTGATCATTTCACACATCTAAAAGTGGGAAAAGCTGAAAAACAGAAACCCTGTATCTTCAGGGTCGGTGATATGCGTTTTATTCATAGTATTTAATTGTTTTTGTATTTTGTGATTATTGTTTTTGATGCATGATCATGTGCCAGACTGTTAGGTACGATCTCTGTTAGGCTCCCTCTCATTAGGTCCATCGCTGCAGCTCACACTTCCTTTAAGTGTATTAAGTTGGAAGGAGAGCCGAGGATTGATTGGTTGTGTTTGGGTTCGTCCTGTGCGCTAAGGTATTGTGTTTGTATTGGACGACGCTGGGGGGGGAAACAGCGAGACGTCTCCTTCTGTATCTGTGACTTATTGCTATCGTACCTGTGAAATATTCACCGAACTCCTGCTCCAGCTTCATCGCCCTGTCGAACGTCTTCC
This sequence comes from Lamprogrammus exutus, assembly GCA_900312555.1. NCBI lineage: Eukaryota > Metazoa > Chordata > Actinopteri > Ophidiiformes > Ophidiidae > Lamprogrammus > Lamprogrammus exutus. Next base: position 719 of record OMOW01084737.1, read on the forward strand.
TGGCTTGCTCCTCTGTCAGTCGTTTATTCATGTCCCTGTGCAGAGGACAGAGAGCATCGCAAACACAATCCTGACGGTGACTTTTTCCATTTCATTAGGTTTTACGACAACTGGGGGGGAAAGCAATGACACTTTTCCACTAATATAAATCAAAACCTCGCAAGGAAGGCCGTATTATTGCAGAGGAAATCTTATTCACTTTTATGGGGTTTAATAAAAGTTTAATACTCACATTAAGGAATCAACAGACTTAGGCTTTATGAAGATGGCGATGGGATACAGTTGTGCTACTTGTAGTCGCTTGATGGCGTTTCCAGACACATCCAGAATGCAGTGTTTACCCTGAGACAGAGGAGTCACAGTCGGGTTATGATGTTAAAACTGCAGTTACAAGCTAAAATCAGAAAGTCCCTTTCCAATAATTCAGACCAGAAAAATTATATCTCACTCCCACATTGTGCAACCAAACACATACAGAAGTTCAGTAATCAATTGTTCAAGTCTCACCCTTTCAGCCACATATTTCACAGACTGGACACTTGTTCCGTACAGATTATCATTATACTGCCCCGCCTCGATGAACTTGTGCTCTTGAATGTCCTTCTCCATCTGCTCTCTGGACATCACAAAGTGGTAGTCACGCCCATCCACCTCGTAGTCCCTCTTTGGTCGAGTGGTGTCTTGGGTGCAGAGGAGAAAGCAGAAGAACATCAGACAGACTGGATACTTAGAAACATGACGAAACAATTGGCATATTAACTGTGACATTGTGGTGACCACGGTCAAGATGATGGACTCTGATATTGTCAGGCTCCCTTACAACTTGCTGCTTCCTGTTACAAAGAAAATACTTGTGATGGTGAAATTAGGCATTCTAAAGTGCTGATTTTCCCCTGCTAACTGTATTGACAAAAGGTCGATTACACAAAGCTTAATTTAACAATTTTAGTGAAACCCTGTAGGAAAAGTCATATGTAGCAGCCAAATCATGAAAGCTTATGCGAGTGGGCAGCGGGTATGGGGAGATCAGATCAAAATGTTACAATGTAATCAAACGTAACCTTCCAGTACACAGTGTAACCGGCTTCCTGATATCGAACTAATTAGTTAATCCTCAAGCAGTAGTCTGGGTTATCACAAATATACAGATCTCTCTAATTTCCTGATATTAAAATGCCACATGTAGCACATTAGTCAAAGATATCTATGCTATTTATGAAATTTGCAAAAGCTTGCAAATCGGGAAACAGAATGTTAAATGGGGCAGAGGTTGCTGCACCTTTGCATTTGATATTGATTAGGTGTGATTCTCCCTGAGAAGTTGCTTACATACGTGTGTTTAAAGAGAGATGTGTATGATATTGCATTGACATCTTGAAAGAAATGTGGCTGATTGATTGCTATAATGCCTGTACAAAAGTATACAGTCTGCCATTACCTGAAGCAAATAAAAATACAAACTAACTGGAACATATGAACATTTTACTTGTATTGTTCAGCACTGCCGTACACAGTTTCACAACCACAAACTAGGATTCTACATACACAACAGGTCTAAAGGGAGTATTTATGGAAGGAACTATCTCACCACTCACTTCTTACTTACAGGGAAGAAAGAAAATGATCTGAACTCATCAGCTCGCTTACCTTGGTGCCCTGAACTGTTAGCAGCTTTATATGGTTAAAAGGGCAAATTGACATAAAAGACATATGGTAAATCAAAACATGCAAAATAAAAAAAGTTTTTTTAGACAAAGAAGAACACATTCCACGTGTACACAGGAATGAGGGGGGAGGTGACGAGTGGAAATGAGTTCATGAGTACTCTGTGTAACACAAGGAGGGCTGTACACATAAAAACAAAAATACACAAGGCAGAAACAGTGTTTGCTTATGTAATACAACTTAAAATCAATGACTTTAGTCGATCAAGATGTTTCTCCTCTATATTCTACACTTTATATGTAAATGTGCATCTACAGGAGGGATGGAAATGGTTAACATCACACTGACTCCACTGTGGATACGATCACGGCAAAGCAAACAACAACAAACACTGACATCCTTCTTTGCACTGTCACCGTTGCATTGTGTCACGTGACAACACCTGACAGTTTAGCGTCTGTGCTGGAAGTGGATGTCGTGTCTATGAAATACTTACGAGGGACACAAGAACCAAACTTATCGGGGAACTCCGATATCAGATCGTCATTGATTCTGTCCTTCATCGGTCCGAGGATTATGACGGGTCTGGCGTAAGTAACTAGAGGGAGAGGCAAAAGAATGAGCGACACATGGTTTGGTCTCAACGTGATGAGACGATTTCCCTCTGAGCTGAGTGCGTCCTTACTTTCTTGCCGCAGCACAGGTTCATATGAGAGAATCACGTCCTCTTGACTCCCTGGTGGGATAAACAGCAAGACTTTTATTATGTTATATATAGAAAATGGCACTTGCACTGTCGTGTATCTCAGAGTACTCATGTCTTTTGTCATGTTTTAATCAAAATATGATCCATCATATTCAGCAAATAATTCGTCCTGATGGCTGGATGCTGAACTAAAGTCTAATTATTTTTTGATCACCAATTGATCATTTGGCCTCGTCTCTCTGGTTGACCATGGGAATGAGCTTCATGTACTCAGGACTCTAAATGTGGCACAAACCTCTGATCAACTTGCCTGACCAAACCTTGAAAACTTGCTTACTTACTTTTATGAGCAACTGAAGTATAAAAGTATTTAATAATTATTTTGTTTTCAAAGCAGCACTGGCTCCTCTCTTGTTATTACTGAAAACTGCAGTCTAAAGATCCTTCAATACTTTCAGTAAAACTGCAGGTTTTTATCTAACACAGTTAGCAAATGCCATTCTACCTATATGGCAATCCAAATGTCTCCAGATTGGAAATGGTGTCTTCAGATACAGTATGTAATAAAAATAAGGAATTATGCACAGTGTGGAGGTGGACAATTTCATGCAGGAAGAGACTAACAAACTGTAATAGTCACACATTACTTGTTAACAGTGTAATAAACTAATAATCAGCTTGGAATCAATTACATCGTAAACTGAACCATAAATCACTTTCAATCAGAGTGAAACATACAATTCTCATGCATTTTACAGATCTAAAGAACAAAGATAGAGAGGAATCATAACGCTGTACAGCAGGTAGTGCAACATAAGTGCAGCAGAACAGATGTGCAGTATGCAGTGAGAGGGCTTTGGTCAGGATTTAGGGAACCACGTCCTCAATGGCGAATGTGCAAATCCAGTCATGAACCTCCTGCTGAATTAAGTATTTTTTAGGTCAGTCAAGCTAAATTTAACATGCAATTAGAATTTTTGTTCATCAAGTGAGATTTTCTGTTTCAAGCAATGATTGGCAGTTACAGGATTAAATGCATCAATAATAAGCAACTACAAGCGTGTGCTGAAGAACTGAAAACCAAATAGAACAGAATCCCTTTAATATTTAATAATTTTTATATACAGGCCCTGACCTGAGCCTGATTGGCTGATGGGTGGATAAAGGCATAACCACAGCTCCGAATACATTTTAAATTTAAATCAATGTATATGCTTGGATCCAAAATGATTGAAAAGTTAACCATGACATGAAACGACAACTAGTAATTTAACTTCTACACAAGAGTCAGACGTCACAATCGTACTACAAACTGAGGTGCTCGCCTACACAGACATTTAGCTATCATGCAAGCATGCATGTCAGTAAGGGTAAACCAAGATTAAAAATAAAAAACATTCCGACAGTGGCCTGGAAAGATCCTGCTGCTTCTCACAACCAAATGGATCACTGAGTGAGTCTGTTTCCTGAAACAAATTCGGGGCGATTTGAAGTATATTTGAAATATAAAAATCCAATCTGAACTGGTAGTGGCACCAAAAATAGCCAAAACAGTGAACTCAAACCAAGAAGTTTGTGAGCCCACTTCACCCCTTATGACGGATTTTAAACACGCTGAAAAAAGCAAGAAGCAACACAAATGCAGCATGCAACCGTGCCGACGGGAAGCAGAACGGAAACAGACGAAAGCAACACAGTCCAACAGGAAATGTGAGGCAGGTCATTCTGATGTCCTGGTGTAAGCAGAAAAACAGAGAAGCCATTCCAGAACCAACTTACTGAACGTCTTTGTCCCATACCCATCATCACCTATCCCCAGGATGTCCTACACGGCGGTCCACAGAGAGCCAGAGTAGAAGAAAGAGAGGAAGGAGGAGAGCCACAGCATAAGCAAAAGGTACGGGGAAGTGAGAGGAGGAAGCTGTGGAGAGCTTTGATTGGGTTCACAGGCTGCTTCTGAGCCTGTCTGTGTCTGCATGGACACTCAGCAGCCAGCAGGGGGAGCCAAATACAACAGGTTAACAAGTAGGCAGGGCTGAGACTGAGCTCAGAAGATCTCCGGAGGGAAATTAGGTTGTGTGCTGCATATGGGGAGGTATCGCTTGAAAACTAACTTGGCTTTGCTCCTGATGGCTGAGATGTCTGACTGAGAAATGATAGAGAAATAAAGACAGGAAACGATGAAGAGAGGAAGCAGGAAAGCTCTCTATGAACCCCACTCAGCCCTGTATGTGACCTCTACGTGTGTCTGTGTGTGAGCCTGAATGTGTCCGTGCGCTGCATCTTACTTACGGTCTGAATCACTGCAATCCTGCTCACCCTCTTTGTTCTTGTAGAATGGGAACTTTCGTGTAAAGATGAAACTCTTTTTACGTTTGTCATTGAATGACTGTGAAGGGAGAGAGAGCATGGAGCAAACAGGTGTATCGCACTGCTGTCACGGTCATGCACACAAAACAACTGCCAACAACATGTGGGACGTCAAGAAGGCTGGGCAGCACAAACAGGAACCTCTGTCACTCCACATTATTTTTGTCTTCTATTTATTCTTGATGCAGAAATCTAATTTCCCTTATCTTAAATTGTAATTGAATTGATGCTGTACTCTCCACATAAGCAATTGGCAGTGGAAGCGATTATGTTGAGTATGATGCTAATAACTTTGATTTGCAGTTCTGTTTCTATCCAGAGGCATAAATTGGCTCATTACGGACAAAGATAATAATTTTTTGTCGCAATTTCATTTTGTAAACTATCAGCCCTGTAGGAATATGGTGCAGCCAGTCTCTCAAACAAGGAAATTACCTTCATCTATTCCTTCATTTTCTCAAGGTGAATCATTTAATTTTCTTCATCTAATTTTCGCTAAGCCATTGAAACAGTGTAAACATTATTTGATGTCTGATGCTACTGGAAAAAGACACATAACAATTATGTTTATTTTACATATTTTTTCCTATTCTTCATTCTTTTTACTTATTTGCTTTATTAATCTATTGATGTTCTAATCTATTCTATGTTTTCACATAATTAAACAAATTTTATCCTGGTTTTATTGAAATTTGAAAAGTATTTTCTTTATATTTTATGATTTTTTTACATGTTCATTCTGTTATTCTTATATTCCTATTTAATTGTTCATTATTCTCATCACATCCACTAATTTGTTTTCTGTTTTGTGCTCTGTTTTTTGTTGTTGTTCCTTCATGAGTGTGTTGTTTTTATTCTATCAATCAAAGCATGTGGAAAGCACTTTGAGTTGCATTTTATGTAGGAAAAGCACTACAAAAATAAAATTTGATTGTTTACATCTGGCAACGCTACATCTGAACTTTATCAAATATTCATTACGGCTAATGAACAGCACAGTGAAACTACACAGAGCTCACACAGATTCTTTCAAGTACCTTACAAATGATCTCTTCCAAAAACATTTAATTACAATTCCTTTTTACCAGAATATTCCTCCTAACCCTTTGGAGTTAGTTGTTTTTGCAGTATTTTTCATTGAATTTGGTTTATATTTGTCACTGGACAAGACAGGGTGAAAAAAGGTTGGCTTGTGGAAATCTTGATATTTTTTCAATGTTTGGAGAAACTTCTCATGTCTAGAAAAAATATCTTGAAAAATCAGAGGGGATCCAAACCCAAATCAGACTCCAGAGGATTAACAGAGGGAATAATCACAACCACAACTTCTTGACGAGCCACAGTTGCACGAGAGGCATAAAAACAGAAGCAAGTTGAGAAAAATGACAAAGATCATGCTGTGAAGTGACATAACTGGTTTGGTTAAAGAAAAGATTGTCATAAGCAAACACAAACATGCAGAGAGAAGGAAGGAAAGGTCAGAGTGTAAGGGATGAGGCTACAAATAATGACGTATTTGTCCATTTCTTTGGTTGACAGAATGATGAGGGATGGCACTGATGTCTAACATGTTTGTGGGTCCCCAGATGGAGGGTTGTGCTCGATTGTAATTGAAATGGTACATTTCCTCCAAATGTTTAGGCTTTGGTTGTTCATTTTACACCCACAACTTCGATCCAGGTACTCTACACAGTTAGTAAGCTGCTAGAATAACGTTGAATTTTGAAAACACATCTATTTGCTATGTGAAAAGAGTGGCAAATAAAGTTTGGCTCTACTGTTACAGGGCTTAAATGACTGTGGAATTAAGTTTGATAATAGGAGGATAAACTTCAAAGAATGTCCAGCACATATAACTGTTGGAGATGGACAGAAACATACCCAATAATTAACACTAGGAAACCCTAAAACTGCAAATCTATAGCCGTTTTTTGTCGTGACAGACTTGTAGAATTCTGGGGCCGTGACACAGTTGTGATGCTTTTGATGAAAGTGCAAATGAACACAAAAACACATGAAGAAATGGGCAGATGGTGCTCTACTGAATCACTGAAATCTATCTAAGAACTGCTATTATTATTTCAGACTAAGCTGGTTGTAGAATTAATGCAGCGTGACATAACTACAGTGTGAAAAAACTACAGCTGGTAATGCAAACGATCATGTACTGTACTTATACTGACTTACACAGGGAGACATGTACTGAAGTTACTTTAAAGGAGACATACTATGTATTTTCCCGCATTTGTATAGTGTAATGTTGTAGAGAGTATGCGTCAAAGTTGAAAGGCAAGCAGTGAGACAAACTGCCTGAAAGGTTTGGTTTTGATTAAGCGCTTTACTTCTGTGGCATGTTTTCATCAACATGTAACACATTTGAATTCATGCTCTTACACGCCCGGTTACACATACTCATGAACTCGTGAGTGATTTGCCAGCTCAGGCCTGACACAGATGGAGCAGTCAGAACATGGCCAGCTTTTTGGGAGGGGGCCTTAAAGAGACAAGACCTAAAATGGCCTTTTTTCACTCAGTATGCACCGCAAGAAGGCAGAATAGTGTAAATAGCAGATCACTGAGCTTGTTTTTTTGTTTTGAATTAAAGCACTGTAAAAGTTTTTAAATAGACTTTATATGACAATAAGGACATGGAAATTTGAATATGTCCCCTTTAAAGACACACAGATGGAATTTCTCTTGCACAGGAATTTCACAATCACATTAATTAATCATAACGTTTTGATGAAACTATAAACTGCAGCTCTTACGGAGGCACTCACCGCTTTTGAATCAAACGACCCTGGCTTGGCATTGAATTTCACCGTTTTTAGACGCGCCCGCTCTTTCCTTTCGACCCTGCAGAGCAAAGAGACGTTTCAGTCATTAAGTAAAGGAATGAACTCACGCACGGTGACACTGAGCTGACTGGCAGAAAAGAATTCTACGACTTGAGACCTCGAACACTGTGCTGCTGGAGCCACCTTGTCCTTTTCGGTGATTGCGGCAGAGTTTGTTGAGAAATACAAATCCAGTATGTTGTTGTATCTATTTCAACACGTATTGCTACCATTTAGGTAAAACACAGAAGTAGGCACAAAATGTTCAATTGTGAACAGAGTTCTTAAAGACTTCTAGAACCAGCTGAACGCAGTCAATGAAATTTGTAGATATGTGGCACTTGGGGTAAGGAAGAGAACTTTGTTTAACATTGTAAGGTAAGACATTTGTTGACATTTTTGCCTGTTTCTCCAAAATTATGACTTTTTTTAAAAATAAAAAAACATTCAGACGTGTATGTGAGGGACAGCAGGTACAATTCAACCCAGATCCAGATATTGATATCAACCTATAGTGTCATATGGATATACTGTAAATCTAGAAGAGGAATACCACTGCACAATGAATTTCAAATCACATCAGATTTCAATGTAATAACAGTGTACAGCCAGGAAAACTGGAACTGGCCATGATGATAACAAATCAAATAGTTTACACTGAGTAGTTAAGACACTGTTAAGACATTTCAAGCTGTACTTTTGTGCTGAATTATATAGGACCAACGTAGGCGTTATTTTCTCAAATCATGGACATATTTGGACACATGGTTTCCAGCACTCACCGTCTCTTGCTGGGGATGACGCCCATTTCCTCGCTGTCCCCGTGTGGGGTCACGCGGCGGGCCTGCCACCATTCATCATCGGAAGCGTTGATGACATGGAGGATGTCCCCATACCTGAAGCTGAGCCCCTGGCTGGGGAGGCCACTGTCCTTTGCCTTCTCATAATCAAACAGAGCTCTGGTGCAGAAAGGGAAGAAAAGACTTCTGAGGATTTATCTTTGCAAAATCACATTTTCCCCTCTCATTCCTCCATGAAACATCTTTTCTAATTTGGTATCAAAAAAGTTAAAGTACAGCTGTACCAGGTCACACAGAATAGTGACTGTTGGCCCATGGGGGGAAACTATAATAAGAAATGTTCTTGCCTTCAGCCACAGATCTCAAAACTGGTTTTAAATATGAGTACATTCAATCTTCATTTAATATACACTATTATATAAACTACAATCATTATCTAGTCTTGAGTTATATGTTATATAGAAGGAATGGGTGTTTTGTTTGTTTTTTACTTCCAGAATATTCGCAAATATGAATTTAGCTTCAACTTATAATCCAAACCAGACCGACCTCACATAGAGAGATCTCTTCTGATTGGTCCGCAGTGATCCTGACCCAGAGCTCATGCTGTGGTTCATCATCTGTTCCCGCAGGTCGTGAATTTTGGCCTCAAACCGCCCGTACTCTGCAAAAAAAGATTAGTATGGATCAACAGTTTGCATTCAGACTGCATTGCATCATGGGAAAGAGGAGGAGTTTAACCTATTAAGTTCCCCCATGAAGTAAAAAATATATGATGTTTCTCGTGACAGTATAACTGAAGGAGGTGAGAGAAATCACATGGACACCACAGGGAAATTTGCACTTGCGCATAATTGTGAATGGCATATAATGTCATTCATTTCAATTTCTAGCAGAGGGCGGTGGCTTACATTAACCCCTCAAACCTTAAACACAAATTATTTAACTAACTAACGAAGGTTGTGGAACTGGTAGAAATATTAAGTAAACTAATAACCTAAATACATTACTGAAATTATGTCGATAATGTTAAGCTAATAAGACGTCCTGCTTCACCTCTCTTTTCCTCACATTTCCTTTTGTTTACACTGATGCACTTCATATGACCTACTATCCAGTCAATGACGTCTGAAGTCATGAACTAAATTATTGCTGGCGAAGCAAAAGAGGACGTCAGGATGTGGAAACCTGTTATTCCTTTGACGAGTTGGTTTTTCCTGACAGTGCAGCTACGCTGAGGATGGAAACGTTGATAACCTGAGGCACAGCTGGCTAACCTGTCACTTAAAGGAAATACCAACCAGTACAGAGACATGACACATTCTGGCACGACAACCAATCCTACTACTGTGATAACCTGTGCAGCAAGTAAAGACAAAGAGAAATACACTGTTTTAGCTCACAAGACGAGAGATGTGTGAGTCTCTTCAGGCGGACATATTTGCAACTATCATCCAAACCTCACACTCATATTCTTTACCATCCTGTGAGACGTTCTAATGAAAAAATAATTAGTCTGAGCCTATACACGTGAGGCACAGAGACTAAAGACAAAAGAAAGGAGATCCCTTCCCGTGCTGGTAATTATCTTTACAACAAAATGTAACATAACCTTTACTTGCAGAAGCATGCAGATATCTATATCATTTAGTGTTTCCTTCATTTTTCTGCCAATCTTTCTCCAAAATCAGATTCACATACCTTTTTGCATGGTCACTTTGAAGTTGTGTCTTCTACTGCTGTCCCTTTTCTTTTATCCCGTGTTCCTCTAATGCTGCCCTCTCCCTGCTCTTTACACACAGTGCACTTGTGCTGCATGCAGCACTAAGTAGTGGAGGCAGAACACCTCTCAGGGGCGGGGACAAGCGCAAGTGCATGTGCCAAGCAGAGCAATGGTCCGGAAACCATTGGCTCTTCCTCATCAGTCTAGTGTACTAGGAACTCATCATGCCTACACAACTTTACAACAACATGATTGGAATATTTGCTAGGGAACACTTAGTTATCCAAACAGACAAGGAATTTCCCCCCAAAAAGTATGCAGGGGTCATCTTATATATGCTGAAGCTATTTCAGACTGCCCTGATTTAAAGAGGACACATTGTGCTTTTTGTCATTTTCCCTCATGTTTATAGTTCAATATGGTAGGGAGCAATTGTGGACAAATCCACATCAAATTTAGTCCTTTAATTGATGTCAATATGTAGCACATCAATTACACAAGGTTAAACATTCTGATGAAGTATGAGGCCAAAGAGTGTTTGGCCAGATCAGGCTTAATCAAACCAGAGCTGGCTTTTCAGAGCTTTTAACTGGAGTTCATGGCACAAACATCCATCTGCTGTGTGAAACGGTGTGTGTTATTAAAAAAAAACAGATCACAAAATGTGTTCAGTGGTCAATCAGTTCAACAAGGTAATCAAACTAAATTAATAATACCGACGTCCACCGCTTGATGAAATGACGCTTTACCAAAGGATAAGCTAAAAGACCTCGTGTAACTGCCTGATAATCAACCTTTTGTATTTGTTTTATAATAATCTAATAATACCCTTGTCTTTAAATAGTCTGCACAAGTACACAATCTCCTTTTAAAAATGACACAAGTGAAAAACAGCACATTTTTACAGACATGTTCAAGGAGTAAGAATAAAACATTGACCGGGCTCAGGGTTAAGACCTTGGGGGAAGCAAACATCAGGGAAAGTCAGGAGGGCTTCAATCGTGCATGTGCAGTGTGAGGAGAGTAAACAGGCTGGGAGAGGAGGCTGTGCTTCAGTGGGTCAAATGCTCGGTGAACAGGAGTGAAAAGACTATGACTGCATTCACTCAGTGGCTTTTGCTTAATCAAGCCCTGGTGAATGGTGCTAACGCTCAGAGCAGCCACAGGTGCCACTGGCACAAACCTGGTGTGGGTGACACGGCCCGGAGCGGCGAGCATAGAGCAAGTTCTGATGGGTAAGAAAAGAAAGCAGTTAGTCCTAAACGAGATGTAAGTATGAGATTAACCTGATTCTGGCTATAAAGTTTTTCAGTTGTCCCAGAGACTCCTGTGAGACTCTGATCAGAGTCAATCAAAGCTTCTGGACTGTAAAACCTGCATCGGCTTATTGACTTTTAAAACAGGAAAAACCCTGGAGGAGCAGAAGGACTCTAACACCTGGTTTCTGGAGGCAGTTGTGGTCATCAGGTTTGGCTCAGATCTCACTGATGCTCGGGGAAGTACTTGAGTGAGAAGCACTTGACAAGTGTCAATAAATCAACTTACAAACAAAACCTGAATAAAAAGTAAAAGATGTTTAACTTCGTATTTCTTATGGTTAACATCAAAAGAGGAAAAATCCTGATGTAGACCATCTTGGTGTAAATCCACACCACAGATCCTCGTGTAATGTCAGGGACAGTTTGGCTTCATCTGTTAGAGGCCTCTGACCATGAGTCAGTGTCTCTGCAGCCCTGAAGTGGATGCGATCCTGCTGCTGTTGAACGTAACCAGATGAGGCAGGTCACCAATCTAAACTGTCTGATCCACTACATACAACTACAGATGGTTGTCAGATAGCCTTTAGGAGATCTGAGTAAGCATCAACATGTCCTGCCTGGGTTGTTATAATTCATATGCTGATGTTACAGGACAAACAAATGAACAATAATCCTCATAATGATGCATCCTTAACACTTAATTACTTCTTAAAGAGAGGTAAAGAGAGTGGGAATTCAAATGATCACCACTGCACAGTGATAGTTTCCAGTCACTAATCAGCTGATGTCTCAGTGAAAACTGCTCCCCATCCGCACTCATTCCACAAACTGGGGAAATGTACGTGTATGTTGTCTTAAGCACAGCAAATATTTGAGTAAAGTGTATTTAATGTAAAGATCTTTTGTGCGGTCAGTCAGGTGAGCACTAAATCTCAAACCAAACACAAAATGGAAGACGTGAAATCACCTGACTCTTCCACTGAAGCCCAAAAAGAAATTGACACTTTCCTAAGTTTCATTTCAAGCTGAAGTAAGACACAACGCACCTGTGAAGGCTTTCAAAGTTGTAATTATGATAAACTAGTCTCAACACGCCACCTCTGTCTCGTCTTCACTTGAGACTGCGCAACATAGAGATGACAGCAGATTTATCTAAAGCACCTGCGAGAAATGAAAATTCCCACCTCATCTCCACGTCTCAGCTGATTTGACTTCTGTCTGTTACACAGAGAAATAATCCCACTACACTTTGAGAGGAACAATTCAATTCAAAAAAGGCTTACGCTTTGTCCTATTAATGCGTTAAACATTTTAAATCAAATAAAACATTTTACCTGTCAGTTCTGACGGCCTGAATTCAAACATACAAAGACAATCCAAAGGAAACCCTGCATTTGTTTGTTTATTGTAAACACTGAAGGTACATCGCAACCATACTCTTCATTAACCATATTGGTCAATTTTTTAAATACAAAAAATAGCGCATTGATAATGAATCTCATATC
>OMOW01084745.1:0-11420 GCA_900312555.1 Lamprogrammus exutus
TGTAATAGATTTGCTGAGCCGAGGGCCATGATGGTTTTAGTGCCCGCCATGCAGCTTCCAGCAGTTTTCTAACTCGCCACTTCTCTCTCCGGTGAAACTGTTGCCACCTGCCGACGCATCTCCCTCCGCATGACCGTCTCAAAGGTGAGTCCCGCCGCACTAAACTCACACTTTTTCCACGTAACACGGGTGTGTGTGTGTCCGTCCGTGTCCCTGTCCCCCCCCCTCTCCCATCCACGGACTGCACCAGTGTGATACTGAGTGGGTCAGGTGGACGTAAGGCTGTAGACTCGAAGCGTGGCTCTGAGCAGCAGATCTGCCATGCGGCTCACTCATCCACGCACACACACACACACACACACACACACACTTGCACACACACGCCGGCTCAGGAACACACACTCCGCATTTCATCTGCTTGGTAATACACTTAACAAGGAAATGCACATGAACACACTTTCCATGCCACCAACCTGCACCTAGATACACTTTACCCAAGAGTGTGTTATCAGTCGTTGTGTAAGGGTTGATTGAAAAGTAATGAGCCAGAAACACACGGAAGTGAGCAAGGGCTTTAAATGTTTTGTAGTGTTTATATAATTCCAAGATGATATTAATAGAGGATAAGTGGTGTGTTTCAGACTCTTGTCTCTTGATCTCATTGTCATATAATTGATTAAGATATATATTTTTTATTTAATAATCAATAACAAACAAATCATATTGCACCAATTTTAAGTTTGCTGACCAACAAATGTTTTGAATTGTGGCATATATTTTGATTGTGGGCCTCCAGCGTGAAGAGTGACTGAAATATTGAGGCAACAGTTCTGTTGTTACTTGTTCCAGAGGGACCCAAGGGTGTGTGTACTGCAGACTCAAGATTTTTGCTCTTCTCACTCTTTCTTATCCTTACTGTTTTTTGTCGTATTGTGGATTCAATGATGAACAACCTAAAACAGTTTAGAAATCGTAAGAAATTAACAGTCAGTCCCCAGGTACCAGCTAAGAGCACGTTTACAGCCTTGTGCATCCAATATTTGATTCGGTCTGTGCCAAGAATTTATTGCATGGCCGTTATATGGGATTGTTTGAGATTACACAGGTGAAAGTAGCTACAAGGAAATGCTATTTAAATGCATTATTGGTCCGTTTTGTGTAACATAGGTTAAGTGTATGTGACACGTATTATTTAGCCCTGTGGGTGGCTGTACTCCTGTCGGGCCACCAGTTCACCAGATGGTTTGGCATCTATTGTTTTTCGTTACTTTTGTCTGGATGGACATAAACAAAATTAAGACAAAAGAAAAGCAGTTTGAAAGCTTTGTGTTTAATGACCCGAGTCTAATGCTCACCACATGTGGAGCAGTGGGAGTAACTCAGGAATGGTGCAGCTTAATAGTGGCACATGGCGTCCACAGGGAGAGGTTCCATGTGGTTTGTTGGGACTCCAGTACAGAGCAGGTTCAGCTGAAACAGTTGTTCCGAACCAGAGAACCTGGAGCTCCAGGAGCTCCTGGAGAATCCTGAGAGTCTCCAGGAAATACAAAGCAGAGTCTGCACTAACTTATTTCACTCACTAGACATTGGCGCACTGTTTGTAAAAAGAGCGGCAACATTGTGTTCTCAAAGGTCATGACTAGGCTTTAGATTTAACCTACAGTAAGTGACATTTTTGATACTAACATTGAATGAAATGCTCTTCATGACAAACCTACATCTCTATGCTGCTTTTAGGCTCTCTTACTATAGATATTATTTTGGTCATCCTGCCTGCAAATGCACTGAATGGTTGCCCTTCACCAGGTTTCACAAACATCTGATATAAAAAAGATGCAGATATTTTGTAGGAGACCAAAATAAAGCTAGGGTCAAATGTTTTAATCACTCTCTGGCTCTGTAATTCTGTGGTTCTGCACTTATATTAGGTTCCTCAGGACAAAATATTATCAAGTATTGGCGTGGGATCCTAATTTTTCGACCACACAAACCTGAGCTCAATTCATATTAAAGAGTTTGCTTTAGTCATTAAAATCACAAAACCATTTCCTTCAGCATCCGAATCTTTAATAACTTTGATTTAGTTGTGTAAAGTTAGTCTGTGTGTAAAGAGACTTGGTTGCAGGTTCCAGTCCTGTGTTTTGTTTGCATTTGCTGGAAAACACCCTTACCTCACTGATATATACGTACCAGCCTTTCAGTCACACACCTGAATGGGTTTTCGGTCTGATCGAAGCAGTGTAACAATCATGACTTTTGGCGTGTTGAGATGTCATGCAAGTGTCTGATACGTGTAAGTGGGCTTGTCATCTGCCTTAATGCACACAATTGGCAGTATAAGCATTCGCCAAATTAGTCGGCCATCTTTGTAGGCTTTGACCTGGGGGTGTAAAACATCTCGGGTGGGAATCGATAACAATCCAGTCAGTATTTATGGCACAGCCAGTCCTCATTGCCTTATGTGGAGTTTCAGATGTGTGAAGCCGCTGTACACACCACCTCTGTTTTATTCTCCACTGCACTTTCATGCGAGGCAATAAAACACTAACCTATATCTTTGGCATGTTATCACACTGACTGTTAACACATAGCTGAGATTCCCCTCATATCTGCAGCCGGCATGCAGTTTTGTCACTGCTACAGTTTGCTGAGGTTCAGAATTTCAGAAACATACTTTTATTGTTTTTGTGCCCAGCTTTTGCCAGTGTAAAGGCAGATTCGGCTGGTTGTCTTGTCATGACCGGCATGACATACTCAGGGCTGTTACAGCAGTCAAAGTCCTCACTGCTGTAACGCCGTTTAACTGAAGGTGTGCTTTTAAGCAAATACGCCCTTGAACCTCCAGACCTGACTGGCAGATAATCTCTTTAGGCAAAATGTCTCTCATGGTGCTGTTGTGCAATAACCTGTATTCTGGACACACACTGTATGTCATGCCGATACTGATCATTATATAATACTAGGCTAATGTTTTTAAGAAACTATATATGGCACTGATGTAGTATAGCTATTGATATTATTAATTGATAAGTTCTGAGCCTACCATATTGTAGCTGTTCTTTTTCTCCCAACTCAACACACTTCTAACAAAAATGTAGGCTAGGTTCTATCCCATAAAGTCCTTTTCTTTGCTGGCAAAAAAAAATCCTCCACAGTTGACGTTACTACAATCATCATCCAAGGAAAAACGACTTCCAGCCAAAGCCTTTTTCATGTCTGAGAAGAGCAGGGCAAATCAGGTGATTAGGGTAGGTGCGGAACTACAGTAGTTCAAATACCACAGTGGTTGTGCATTGGCTTTTGATAAACTTGTGCAACTCATAAACCTTTGAGTACCAGTGTAAGTTGTAATCACTGAGCTCAAATGAATGCGGTTGATGTGCAAAAACACCTTAGGAGGTACATTGCTCACACAAAAAGATAATCCAGCCTGAGTGTCTCTGGCTCAGAACTTATCAATCAACCATGAAACAATTCTGCCTTTGTTGATGCCTTGACAGCCTACCCTTAAACTCCCTCTACCGCGTTTGCTCTGGAGAATCTGTCAGGTTTGTGGCACTTTGAAGCGACATTAGCTGTCCACACAGAGGTGAAGAAACTAATTAAAGGTGGTATGACATAATGTAACACTGTGTGTGTGTGTGCGTGCGTGTGTGTGTGATCCATCCTGCAACTTCATGACACATTTCTATACTTTTGTTGCATGTATATGTGTGTTCATATTGTGAGGGCATTTGTCCTCTTGTTGGATTACGTCACTGATTTCGAATTGAGTCATAAAAGCGACAGCCTAAAGGGGAATGAGCTCATATGTCCTGTGCTGCTTTTATTGGTATCAGACATTTTGCCTGCAGGCAGTGAGAAGGTGACGTATGTAGAGAACAAAGCACTGAGGGACTTCTAGTCTCTGACTCCACTAACGATCTACCTGTCCACTGAAGACAGTCCAGACCATGCTTCACACCTTCATGTTCTGATGGGTGATGAGTTTAACGTCGTGAAACTGTTGATTGATGCTATTTTATGCTTGATGATCCCTTTGTTTTTCCACGGCGGAAAAGATTCACCACAATGACGGAGAAATTTGATTGAGCAAGGAAGAAGCCTCCATTTATCCAGGCAAAAATTTAAAAACGGGGAGTGTCTTTATCCAGACATAACTTTCTGGCTCGACTAGGTAGACCAGGTTTACTTTCCGAAATCCAGTATTAAAGAAGAGCGAACCTCCTGTCAGGTCTGTATCAAGGTTTTCAGACCCGAGGCGAAGCTGAGGCCAGTATTTGCACAGAGGCTTCGAAGAATTTCATACCAGCCTGGCAGACAGAAGGTCCGTTTTTCCCTTATTACACCAAACAAGACGACAGGAAGTGAAGAAAACTCTGAATATTCAAAGTTGACACATTTTTAAGGTTCTGGTTACGGGTAGGGGTTTGGTTATGTATCCTGAACTTACAACTTCACGGCCATATTTGTGCAAAACCGAGGAAGACGTGATGATGGCGATTGACCAATCACGTCCAAAAATAATGCACATATGCCAGGGTCAGAATGCTACGGTAGATTTGATTAGCTGTTCAAACTCAAGATCAGGCGCTCTGATTGGCCAGTCTGAAACCATTAGATTCTGACTGCTCTGACGTCAGCCAGATGGTATTGGGTTTTTAGGCCCGGGTGTGAGGTGTAATAAGAGAAAATATCACACATAGAGTATATCATATCACACACATAATGAAAGTTAAATAAATATATTATGCCAGGAGACATCTTGAGATTCTTGCAAGTTGGACATTGAATTCTTAAATCAAAGTGTAATTCTTGAGTTAACCATTAAATGGATTTGGAGGTGAAATGGTTACAGTACTGAAGCTTTGGAGAATGAGGTGAACTGTTCCAAAGTGTGAGATCAGCTGTAAACTTTATTGACTGGATGGATTTCAGCAGTTTTCTTGTAAAAGGAGCCAATCAAGACCAAGTCCAGATGTTTGGAGTGATGCTGAAATGAAATAGAATGGTCTTTAATTTAACTGGTCAAGCATTTTTTCCAGTAACTGATTTAAAAATGGTTTCATTCTCTGCTCAAAAAAATGCAACAACTAAGGAATTCTGGTTGATGCCACATTTACTGGCTGTTTATCTTGGACACTGGGGGAGTCTGAGCAGGGATTAACCCGCAAATGATGACTAACATGTTCAGCTGCACTCCCCCCATCAACAAGGCGGATGTTTACATGGATTCATCATCATTAATACATTTTTCTTGTAATGAAATCAAAACGTAGCATTACAGCAACACGTTGAACGAATTGGAGTCATTTATCATTTGACTCTGATTGCTCAGTCTAGTTTTGCAATGACGCATTCAGGCTGGAAACCAAATCAAACAATGTTTAAGTGCACAGGCTTTAGAAACAATCTGCTGGTGGATGTCAGGGATGATTACTGTGCTTGCTTGGACAAAAGGTTGGAAATCCTAAAATGCTCTTATGTAACTGGAAAGCGTTCACGTGACCGCAGCCCTCTTACGCATTATTGTCACACACAGTCTAATGACCGCCAACTCCCATTTCCATACAAAAACCGTCTTGTTTCATGTCACTGCAGGAGATTCATTTACACAACACGCCGCCGTTCTTCTCTTTTATGTCACCGCCGCCCAGATCAGTGAAGAGGGAGGTCGTCGTGCACGTTTCTGACATGACAGCTGTCCAAATGAGGATTATCTGCTGCTGCTCCCACGTGGGATCTTCAGGGAGGGGATTACTTAAAAAAAAAAAAAAGAAAATGGAGATTATCTTAGTGCCTATATACACGTTTTTTTTAGCGTGCAGGAAGATGACATCACCGAGGGCAGAGGGAATCAGTCTATTGGAATACGGCTTCACATGACATCAAAAACTATCACGTTTGAGGAGTTGTGTGATAGAGTGGTCGTTCTCTGATTTGATCTCTTTCTCTCATTTCATTGCACGTGAAAATGTTTAGGAGTGTTTTTTGAATCTTCAGGTAGCTTTTCAAGCCTCATCTGAAGTGTATTGGCAGTTGTGGGACATATTAGTTACCTGGGGAGCAGCTACACATCCCTCCAGTCATTGTGTGCTGTGTTGTTTCTGTCAGAGGATCAAACCCCGAAGCAGATGGGTCGGCAAGGCCTGCTTCATTATTCATGAGGGGAAGTGGATGTCTCCTCCCCATGTCTCCTCTCATACACACACACACACACACACACACTTGTGGTGTATGTGTGTGTGAGGCTAAAGGACGCCCTAATGTACTTCAGGAAAAACACTGTCAAGCACAAATGTTGCTGTGTTGTCCGACATGAAAAGTGGAACCTCAGCCTACACACACTCATTATGTGTATGTGTATGTATGCATTTGTTCGTGGATAGTCGTAAACAGGAGGGCCAAAGCTGTTTCAATGTATATGTCAATATACTGTGCATACAGTACATATACTGTATTTAGGACTGGGCAATGAATCCAATACAGTTATGTTAGTAATGACCAAAATGCCTAAACACTACAGAATAGATTTGATAAACAAGTATTTATTTCATGTTTCTTTTGGTGAAATTGTATTTTTATGATATTTTTTCACGTGGAGCAGTATGTGAAAGCAATGATGATATTATTCAATGTAAAGCAGGTCGTGAGTTCAAAAGGTAAGGGACATGTAGATCACCTTTCACATGCAAAATGTATTCAAAGTGCCTTACATGCATTAACGGGTTAAAACAACAAAAATACGAATAAAATTTGATACAATAACATGAAATGAAACTACATCAAAATAGATAAGAGAATACTAGACAAAATGTGGATTTACTTAATAGATGTATCAGATGAAGTATCATTAATGAACTGGTTTTGATACTCGAATCAACATTTGTTTGATAGACACTGGGCATTTTTTGTTCACCCGTACAATCCAATACAGATCAGTAAAGGAACACTCTTGCGACAAATTCAAATATATTGTCTAACCCATCCATTACATGAGGTGGCAGGAATATTTGAAACGCTTTCAATGCACTGCAGTCGTATATAACGTTACCAACGAGTTGAATCAACACCTCTCTGACACAATGCCAACAAAAACGGAGCATTATCAGCTTCACAAAGGCAGGATTGATAGCGAGGGTGTCATTTTGGATTGAATTGGATTGCACAGGTGTATCTAATAAAATGGCCCAAAATAGCAAAATAGTTCATTTTGTCCTTTAACCTACATTTTGGGTGCATTTTCAACTGTTCATTATTACTTTAAAGAACTATTCTGTATTTTTTTCCTTTGTGTCATATGATACATCACAGGCAAACACAGTCTCATGTCAGGAAGCTTCACGTGTGTGAGTGTGAGTATCAGAACATGATAATGGTTCTGATGCGATTAGCAGTATCATTACTCAGCCTGATAACGGGCTGTGTACTGCAGTAGTACTTTGTTGTGCTGTGTGTGTTGTTTGTGGCGAGGCTGCTGAGCCTGTGTAAAGGCAAACTAATCCCCTGAGCCCCAGAAAGTGAAACTCACCTTGACGACGGTCACTATGATTAGCAGCTGAAGCTTACCGACACTGTATTAATTTAATGGCTTGATAAGGATCCTCCTGACTGTCTGATCTCGCAGGCTGAATAATTGATCATCAGTCATTTTATCAATTAATAATTATGACATATATAGCAAAGTCTCCTTTATGCTTTTAACTCCTCGGGCAGTTCTGACTGTAGCTAATTTCAGACACCAAACGTCATTTTGTGCTTTGTGTGTTTTCTTCTCGGTCTCCTGTGTTTGATGTGGACGATAAATAACTGTCGGGAGGTTTTCCTATGGCTCGTCTTAATGCAGATCAAAGAAATCCTCCCGAGGCTTTGACCTGAGCTGCACTGCAGCTCTCTGTGAAACGTAATTACATGGTTAGCTGTTAATCTTATTATTACAGAATACTTGTCACAATCCTGACAAATTATGATCAGTTTCGCCGAGAGCCAAAATAGCTTTTTAACCCCTCCAGTGAGGTTATGTTTTGAAGTTATGAAGCGATTCTGATGAAACTTGGTGGAAGGGTGGGGAATTGCAAAGGGATGAACCCATTACGTTTTGGTGCAGATCCAGGATTTTGAAGATGTTTTCGTCCAATTCTTCAAAAGTAGTAAACCATATCTTAATGAAAAAAATCAGGCATATTTGTCCCATGATAGATTATAAATAGGTACAATTTGCTCCAGAGTTGGATACATTAATAATGCTTCTGTCATTGCCCTTGACCAAGACACTGCAGTACTGATGGCTGCTTAGACCAATTTTCCAATTTTGTCTAGCCTTGGTGAACGTAGTTACTCTAATCTACATTATCTCTCTCTCTCTCTCTCTCTCTGTCATTATGCGTTGTGGGTAATACGACCCCCGTAATGTCTTCAGGCCAAACCTTCTTACTGTAACTCAATAGAGGAATTGATTCGGTCTCTGGCCTGTCAGACTGGGCCGGCGTTTGTTGCTGACATTTGGTCGTCGCACTCCAGATGACCAGACTCCAGATTAATTCCGAGTGAAACTTGTGCATTTGTTTCTCATCATTATTGGCTGTGCATACACACGCCGGCTGCCAAAGGTGATGTAAGCAGGTAGGTAAGGCTGTGATATCACTGAAAGGGAATTGCTGCGAACCAATGTGTTGATGCAGATATTTGCATGAATCAGCCGTGAAAGAATGGTGGGCACCGCACGGGCCTGCAAACATGTGACTCATGTAACAGCATCACACAATGTGCTTTATGCTTTAATGTGATGAAATGTGACTCTCAGACATCATGGAAAAAATGATTATGGGACGTCTCATCAAATACTTTGGTTCCCCATGTATGGTACTGCTTCATCCAAATATGTAAAGATATGAAGAATATTCACAAGTACGAGCCTACATAAGCAATTAATCCATCAAGGCAATAATCATCATTTTTAGGTTTGTTGCTTGATGGAGTAGCTGATGGCAACAGACTTCAAACTGTGTGTGTGTGTGTGTGTTCTGTCAGGTTTAGGCTAGTGCAGGCAAAGACCTGTTGCCTCAGTGTTCTTACTCACAGCTCAGCCTGTTCAGACGCATGAGTAGATTGTGATTTGATTTATCATTTTTGTCATATCTTCATTTTATTACTCTGAGTCATTATCTAAGCTTGGTTATAGTTCAACAGCACATACATACCTGTGATTTCACCTTTGTTACAGGGAAGAAAGTTGGATTTGAAGTCATAATCAGCAGAGCAGTGATATTTTGTTTTGTGTGGTTACCGTTACTGTCACTGTAAAGGTGACAACCTCAACCGTCTTTATCCACTAAGGAACAAACTAAAGTCATAAGAGCAATCTGTCACAACTACAGAAACATTCAGATGTTCACAACACAAAGATCTTTTATTACACAGTAGGTTTATGTTTGAAATAAAAGGAAAACAGTCAAGCAAATGGAAATCTAGAGAATGAAACTACGAGGCTACGACAGAAACAGCGTTCAATCAAATAAAGAGCAAAGTCACAAAACGGACAAGAAAAAGAGATTATTTAAGTCAATGAAACATCAAGTATGACAGAAATGGAGAAATATCTTGAATCAAATGCCCACAATTAAACCTCTGCAAAGTTAAAGAATCATAATAGCTGCTTGAGAGCAATAATGTAAATGTTGGAGCTGATTTATCCCTCTAACATAATCAAAATATGTAATCACGATTAGCTTTCTGCATTTTCTTTCATCTTTGTGTCCGGGGCGAGGCTTTTAAAAGGTTCCGGCAGGGATTTAAATGAACCTCTGTGTCTAATATTGAGGAACACTCATATGAACTAGACTGAGACGTCTCTGGAGGAACTCATGTTTTCCTGCCTCGTCGATCCAGATGTGTGTCGGTATCTTTTCTGCGTTTTTTGTGCAGGTGTGGCTCCTCATTTGCACAACAAACTATCAAAACCAGGAAAGGGAGCAACATGCAAATACATTCCAGATGAATCTGAAACGCTCGGTGCTGTTTTGCTCGTGCACGGTGCTGCTCAATGCTTACGTATAATGTCAGCGTGTGTGATGCAGAAAGGTTGATGTTTAGATTTTATTTATTTGTTATTAGGAAGGTGTTTACGTATCCAGTCTGGTTTATTTGCTCTCAGGAGGAGTCATGTAAATGAATCTATTCTTGATGCAGGTATCTGTGTACATTGGCCTCCAGTAGTTTCAGCTCCTCAGATGACTTATTCATCCACTGACTGCACCTGCTCGCTTCAGCAGATTCGTGAATGCGGCTGCGGTGTTTGCTCAGTTGGTGAACACGAGCTTTTAAAGTCCGTAATGACATCAGGAGTATTGTCATATAGGCTTTAAAATGCTTCAAACCCAAACCTCACTACAGCTGTTTAAGCACCAAACGCAAGTGCAGGATTGTACTTGGCTCTGAAACCAGGTGTTTTCCAGTCAAAACACCACCGCCGTGCTAATCAGCAATGAACAAAGCGAGGAAGAGGAGGTCACTGGGGCTGTCTGGTGTTAAAGGCCCTGGCCTCTTTTCTCAGAGGAGCAAGCTATTAGTCTGCCACTGTGAGATCTGTGATTATAGAGCGAGTCTTTGGAAAGAGTCTCAAACTGTGAGGACACTTGCCCTGTCTTTTTTGATAATTGCCCCCAGACGCACACTTGAAACTGCAAGCCTGGGAGCTGAATTGAAGGAAATGCAGTGTGTGTTTCCTTCCAGTCGCTGCTTTGGCTGTCAGTGACTCCTCCGTTGCCGGCGAATGTCATAAATCAGTGCTGTCTGTCCCTTTGATAAACAGAGGAGATAGATGGGGACATTGACCGGTCGCTCTGCTGTCTGTCCTTGATATCTTTGACACACCTTTGGCAGCTTACACTCTATATTCACTGTGTGTGTGTGTAGGCGTTGTTATCAGAATTGATCTCTGTTCAGGTTTCCACCCTATCTGATCGTCACCAAATCATTTTCATTTTCAAATCAAACTCTTTGCTGCAGGGTTAAATGGTAAGAAGTGCAATCACACATGGCTAGTCTATTGATGTCTCTCTGTGTGTGTGTGTGTGTGTGTGTGCTTGTGTGTGTAAATCTTTTAAATGCTTACACTGATCAAACAAGATCCAAAAGGTTGTGTCAGTTAAACACCGCCATCTTTGATGAACAGGATTGTTTCCATTTCGTATCTCCCGTTCTTTATCACAGAGACAGTGTGTGACCTTTGGACTTTGTTGTGTATTTGGGGTGTGTGATGGGTTTATCAGAAGCGTATACGTGTGTGGCTACACAAATATACGCCAAAGAAACTAGTCCCGCTTTAACCCCCGATTGACAATCTTCGTAGAATATCATCTGACGTCACAGCCGGTCCGAAAAGCTTGTATATCTAAAGGTGTCAGACCGGCCAATCAGAG
>OMOW01084812.1:0-12248 GCA_900312555.1 Lamprogrammus exutus
TGTGATCCTCTCTATCTGTAAGATTAGAGGAGCCAAATCAATGTTTATCAAAAAACATATTTCTTCATGCAGTTTCAATTTTAAGTAGTAACTTAGTGTTGAGGGAATGGGAGTTCGAGTAGAATGACATTGGTGAGAGATGGAGACCTGGGATTGGTCCATGAGAATAAAAATGCCTCCTGGCTGTTTTCAACCGTGTTGACGTCTTTATCTGAAAACCATGTTAAGGAGGAAGCAACACTCTGTTTGACAACTGAAACTTACAGTGACACAAGGTCTTACTATACTCAAAAATATATTTTCCTGGCTGCAAACATTTACAATTTAATTTACAATTAAATGAAACACCAACAGCAAATCCTCAAATGCAAGAAGGTGGAATCAGCAAATACTTTATTTGATACATGATGAAGGCTATGCTCACACAGAGCGCACTTTTCCCTCCTATGGGAGATGGCCACTTGCACTGCCAGCATTTTAGAACGCAAGGCTGGCTGTTTTCGTTTGTTTGTGGGCAAACTCTGTCTCAAAACCTAAAGCCAAAGTGAGCTGCTTCCTTGCCATGAGAAAAGTATTATTTATAGTTATTTCTATGATTACACTTCTGCTACAGGTGGCCATAAACACCAGCTACACATTTTTCTGAAGATATGGATTTACCACTTGCCAACCATGAGAGATGTTTCTTATCTATATTTTGTCCTTTGATAGTAGATCCTTTTTCTGTGCTCACAGTTGTGTTATAGTCAGAAGATATAGTATGTTATCGCTGATACATTTCTGTTATTGCAGTCCAAACTATAGATGACAAAAGCATGTGTCCTACTTTCGGTTCATAGATTTCCACATAACAAATTATGCAGTAATGATATGTGTGTACTGTATGTGGTACATAAAATATTTTACTGCATCTTTAAATGGTCTGAATTGCTAAGGTTTGAGGTTTGCCCTCAACACTATAAATCATAGATCATGTTTTAAACAAAGGTTATGTAAAATGAGAGGGGAGTTCTTAGATAACATAATAGGTTTCAAGGCGTAGATCATTAATTTAATTTGACTCAATGAAAAGCACACTGTGTCCCTCACAGGGACTGTTGGACTTCCGCCATTCTTTTTGTGCACTTTATTAGATCCTGTTGTTGCAAATTAGATTCTGAAATACTTTCTCTGTGGATTTAAACTGTTTGTACTGGCATTGAACCTCTCTCTTAAGGGTCTGCAGGCATACTTCCTCCAATGACATAATTATGGGCAGATTTATTCTGGGATTGTATCACAAGTGACACACTGCACTGTGGGGCCCATTTTAAAGTTGGAGTGTAAACATTATCAAGTGAGGTGGGGCACAGGAACAGCCTCACTAAGCCTTGTCTGACAGCATTATCATGGCCATTGGTAACAGTGGAGGGCAGTATGTAAACAGCTTTCTCCTGGATGCCAATAAATCCAGAGCCATTACAGGCGTGAGGTGTTGGTATGCATTCTAACAGCAAGGTTATATAGAGAAGCTCACACACACACACACAGAGGCACACTTGTATGCATACCCACATGCACGCTGTCTTTGTACAACCACATGCTCGCTGACACACCATATACATAAACACACACATAGACACGCATATTGTGTGACAGAACAAACAAAGAAGGGATATCTGCTTCTGTTGCTAGGATACCAGTTCTTCAGGCTCCTAAGTAAATCAGGGTGACTGGTGGCACAGACGGCTGTGAAAAATTAACACAAACTGTGACAACAAAGTGAAAGTAACTTTCAACTTAATGCAAAAGAGAAACTGCAGTCACTCAATGTGTATCTGCTGGTTTCAGTTGTATGGAGAGGCACTGACTGTGATGTGGTGGACAAGGTAAAGTGTAAAAATGCAAAGCTTGCCAACACACCCACAGCAAATATGTGTGTGTGTGTGTGTGTGTCTGCTGTGACCCATGTCCCTTCCCTCCATGTGCACCGTTGGACTGTTATTGAGCAATTATGGCCATTGATTTTCTCTCTCTTCTCAGAACACCTCTGTATGACAGCTGGCCTTTGTAAGTGGCCTCTATGGTCCCCTAACTGCCGCCCTCAGTGGCCATGCTATTTGCTCTAAGATTTGGCCAATTTAGCACAGTATTCCAGCCCTGTCGCCTCCAGATATCGGTACTGTATGGCTCTCTGACACAAGCACAACTCCTGCGTGAGAAAAACTCATTCCATGTGAGCACTGAACATAATTTTATCTTTGTTTTTGCTACTTAACTAACTTTAACATTACTTGTTAAGCTCACTACTTCTGAGGACGCAGGCAGTGCATTTTCTCATACTGTATATTCCAATATTTGAACTCAACCCACTGATGTCCTTGCTCAAATGGCAACGCATATGATGAAATAAATAATTCACAGTTGTCTTACCTTCAGGTGTTCATAACATTCTTTTAAGTTCTCAATCAAAATGTCGTTCTGTCAAATGTCTTAGACAATCTGGGGCCACAATCCATCACTTCATGGCATGAAACACTTTTGTCATGCACAGACTTTTGTTATGCTTTTTGTTTCATTGAAGCAATATCTTTTTAGACAAGCAAGCTCCCAGGGAAGAGGAGTTTGAGTCAAAGCACATCAGAGGAACATATTGTGTTGGAGCTGGTGGCTGCAAGCTTTATCACTCATGTAACGCAAATTGGTCTTTTTCTCTCTCTCTCACTTCATGGTTCTGTATAGTTGTCCTCAATTGTCCTTATATAGCAATGTATTTCAAAAATACCTCAGAATTAACAGGCCTCAACTGAAAGCATTAGAGCAAGGCCATGCACTGCTTGGCGCCATTATTATAGGTGTTAAAAGAGATGTCAAAAATAAAGCATTCTCCACCGTGTAGAAATGTATACTTTATTTTCTCAAAGGCTGTACCTATAGCTGCAGATATTATGATGTTTAAACTGTATAAACTGCAAAGACCAGTGATGTGTATGGCTGAATGGAGACTTTCAGTCTCAAGACTCAATCTTTCCAGCAGAAACAGTCTTAACTGGGTCAAGTCACGCAATCACACAAATACAAAATAATACCAACAATTACTGTAATACAAAGCAGATGTATTTGAATTCAGAAAGCTGCTCTTTCAAGTTATTCTGTAATGAAATGTCTGACTACAAAACAAGTAACAGCAGCAGCTGTTGGGGTCTGTGCATGACAAAATATGTTACTCTCCATCTCCACCGCTTTGCCAGACACGCCCGCTTCACACAGTGATTGGCCACTTGTGGCGAGGTGTGAAAATCAGGAAAGCCTACATTTCTCTCCCAAGCCCTTTGTTTACTTTCTAACACTCTAACACTAGCACACTAAGTCTGCGCTCCACTGAGAGGAATGAAAGTCAAACTGTGCTGTTGTACCTGTTTATATTCCCGGTTATAATTGAGAGTACAAAAACACACAGAATACACATAAGTACTGTCAAAAACCCCTAACCTCTCCTAAAGTGAACGTTTGTCCCCCGTTTTTATAATTAATCACGCTTTTGCATTTACTTCTTATGTGGGCATTTGGAAAATGGGTCTCCAACCGAGTCAGACAGGCTGTGTCAGAAGAAGCACACTGCGGCCGAAATGCCTGCTCTGCTCTGGTTGGCCAGCTGCATCAGGGTTGAGCTGGCAGCACCCACAGACAACAAAATATGAATGCTGGTTACACATGTTACAGAAGTAAAAAACTAATAAAAAATTACGCTTTCATGGCAGTTTGGGACTTGAGTTGAGTTCCACATGCTGTTGTTTCTCAGATGGTAACTAATGGTGCTGTCTAAGCCAATCCATCTGATCACAGTGAGTTTAACATGTAAAAAAGAGAGAGAAATAAAAGGGATTTAAATTATTTAATCAAATGATGATAGTGTGTTCCATAAGATAAATGTGCTTTTCAACCTCCTTTAACCTTACCAGTGGTCTCTAAAGTTTAACATCTGCTCTGGTTTCAGCCTGACAGGTCAGGTCAAGTTTGTAGGCATTTACAGGACTTCTCATAGCTACTATCATTCACACTGGGCCGTCAATGTTTAATCTCTCCAACATTTTTTGTAATTGTTGTCAGATGAATGTAAAATGTAAATGCTTCACAGCAAAAGTCTGGTTTGTATCATTTTTGGATCACACCAAATCATGTTTACTTAACAGCAGGAACATTACATACTTTCATTCGGACAACTATAATTATGAGGGCACAGGCTCTGGCAGGTCATTCAAATGACTTTTACGTCCACCATGACACTATAAGGAAAGAATTTAATTAAACATACTCAATGAACAGAGAGGAAGATGAAGTCTAAAATGCTTTCATTGCTTTCAGTACCTCCTTATGCTCACGTGCAAGAGCTGCTATTTCAATAAGATTTTTTGTCAGTGGGGTTTTTGTGATTGAGTGTTAAATGCAGTCAAGTGGGTTTTCACAAACATTTTTCACATCAAATAACTACTAATTCCTCTTTTCATATGCTTGAAAACTTACTTTTAAATAGAAAAGGCTCACTTATTCAGTGAACCTTGGCCTGGGGGGCAACACAATTTACAGCAAAAATTGAGAGAAGATGAGAAACATTTAACACACACACACACGCTCACACCTACATGCAAACACATCAAAGCATTGTGTGCCTCTCTGAGGTGGAAATAGAAGTAAGGGCAGGTTGTGATACAGTAAAATATTTCAGCTGTTGGAAGTTTTTCCTTTAATCTCCAGTTGCGGTTCTTTGAGTAGAATCTGAATATCTGTGTCTGAGGCCCATCGCACAGCGATGAATCACAAAATGATCAAAACCCCCTCTGGCAAGCTTTATGTTATCTGAGAGAAAGACCTCTTTTCAGAAATGCCGAATGGCAGAGAAAGCGTGCGCAGCTGGTTGTGGAGGAAGAGCTGGAGGAAGAGGAGTGATGAGAGTTGGAAGGTTAATCCCAGACTGTCATTATCCTCACTTCTTAGCCACAGTCTGCAGGCTTCCCCATAATGAAGGCCAGCTCCAAGGATTTGCACCTGGCACAGATGTAAATTCTACAGTGCGCAGTCGGAAAAAGAAGTGCAGGGAAAGACTTAAGAACATCTTTCAGCAGAACTTTGCCAGGGAAAACATTTCCTGGTAACAACTTGTGTGGTGTTATCGAAGGGTTTAGGGAAAATCAGCTGTTGAATTTAAGGTCACGTAAGCAACATAAGCAAAGTACAGAAAAACATCCTGGAATCTGAAATATTTGCTATATCTTCAACCTCTACTATTCTCAGAATCCTAATTGATTCATATTTTGATTCCCATGAAGCAACATCTACTCCACCCCTATTTGGTACTGTCTGGTGACATGTTTGAACGTGTTGCTATGATGCAGCAGCCTGCGGTATCACATCAGATGAGTAACCGATTTCCAGTGAGGGGGTTGTCTTTCATGCAGGATGAGTTTCCTCCATCAACCTTGCTCTTACCTCATTCCTCCTCAAAGAATGATGGGAATATGAGCGTCCTCAATGATGGTGCACCAGATCGATTTCCACATCAAACGAGAAACAAGGACTGAGGAGAGATGAAATAAGGGAATTGGGATGTACCCCTTTCGTTCCAGTGCACCACTGGCACAACCA
This sequence comes from Lamprogrammus exutus, assembly GCA_900312555.1. Classification (NCBI taxonomy): domain Eukaryota; kingdom Metazoa; phylum Chordata; class Actinopteri; order Ophidiiformes; family Ophidiidae; genus Lamprogrammus; species Lamprogrammus exutus. The sequence continues at coordinate 5,623 of OMOW01084812.1, forward strand.
CTTACTGAAAATAGCTCTCATGGTCCACATCACTAAAGTTTAATTGCAGTTGTGTTGGTATTGTGCATAATCATAATAATCATGCATAATCCATCCCTTTGCTTCCTCCTTGCTTTCTACTCACGGTACTGTCTGACAATTTCCCCTTTAGAACAGTAACAATAAGATAATGAAGAAAAAGGCTCGAGTTAATTTGACACGACAAAAGTGATATGAAAGGCTCCGGGAACACAATTTAGTTTTATTTTTAGAGCCTTGATTTTCCTCATGTTGTGGAACTTAAGCAATAATGACTATGACAGCTGTTATTGCTGCAGCTCTGATGCGTGGAGCTCAGATGACAAAAGTGTTGTTTCCTCAGCTTTATGATCAGGGTGCAGATCATCCTGCCTGCTCACATTAGTTAATGGTTTCTGATACTGCAGCTGTTACTATATCTAGTGAATGCTATCTAAAATTAAACATGGCAAATAACATCAAACTGTTCTCATTCCTGTTTGATATCAAGTCTTATGATCTAAATATTCCAGCAATAAAATTAGATTTAGAATTAATTGATGATAGTGTGCTTTTATCTGCGTTAAACAACTTGCACATTAGCAGCAGTACATTTCAGCAGCCTTTTCATTTTTAAGGAGCTGAGTGGTGCCTCTCAACAACCATGAACCTTGCAATTCTCCCAGATTCTCCATTTTACCACTGCACTCAAAGTTCAACCAAATTCATGCTGGTGACATGCAACTAGTGTGAAAATAGCTGTATGTGACGCAAACCAATGAAGAAGTAACGCAACGTAAATGTAAAATTGTACCATGATCTGACAGAGGTTGCATGGTGACTTGTCAGTAGTCAATTGGAGCTACCTGGGATTGTATACTGGCATATAGTCTATGCTCATAATTCAAATGTTACATCAGCAGCAAATGTAACATTTGTAGCTAACAATTAACTTTGAATGTAGCTAACGATTAGCCACATGCAAAGCTATTGGTGCCTCTTGGTGATGTGTGTTGGTTTCGGTTTGCTGCTTATGTGTAAGCAGCCTCATAGGTTAATATCAAATAAAGGGGATCTTTGATAAAATTGTTGTTTTTTTTATTATGAAACACCTTTCCAGACGCTGGTCGTAAGAAAATGTTTTCTTGGTTTGGACTGCATTTTCTCATCACAACATTCAAAGCGCGAACCAATCACAATCACATCCGGCGACAGGCCACCAACAGCGAGGACTGTGTCCGGAAATTTGGCGTCCGGGAAAACAGGGACATCAACGTTTGTCTCTACAACCCTCTGTCCTCACCACTTCACTCACTCAACTTTGCTAGCTAACTTGCACTAACACTTGCTAACAATAGCGCTAGCTAACAATAAATGATGTTAAACTAATTCAGTTGAAAGCTGATGCTGATACTGATGACTAATCCCTCATAATTCTGTTCAGTTGTAAATCTAATGAAAATCAATTGTACTGTATGTAGCACTTCAGCTCATGACTGATGATGTTTACCATCAGTTTAGAGACCAACTATTTACTCTTCAGCTTTGTGCACTAATGTCAACAGAAAAGAGGCTTAATTGTTTTACTTTATTTGATTTCCAGATAGCGATCTGCTTGTTTAATTGGCAAAGACCTGCCTGAGGTGATAAAATAATAATCAGGCAGATAGTGTGCTATCCCTTGAGCAAACTGGAGCTAAGAAGCTAAATCAAACACCCTGTTTATCTTAGATATTTGAGAGAAAGGATTCGTGTGGCTGCATGCACAAGGAGGAGAGATCCAGTTTCTGTCCCTCAGCATGAGCAGTATGTTTTATCAGTCGCCTGCTGTCTGAAAATACACGCGGACAGCCAGAGTAAAGAGAATGAAGCTATAATTATGTATTTTCATAATGATTTGTCCACTAAGTACCAAAATATAGCTGTAGTTTACTCAGAAATATTTGTTAACTACGTCAGCTCTTACATATATGGCAGTAGGCCCTATTGTCAGACTATATTACCAACTAATTATGAAACAAAACAGTGCAGTTCCTGCATGTTTGCCGCCCTGCATTCACCTGCAGATGAGTCATAACGACGCATTCGCATTTCCGTTAAACTGAACATCACAAAGCAGGTTCGGGCTTGATCCTACGCAAACATCTGCCCTTCTCTTTATCTTGCAAAAGCTGAGGGTTTCATTCATTGTTATACACAGAATAATAAACACTGACAATGATCAGTTTCATAAACTACCCTCAATATTGTGATACAGCAGTCATGGAAATTTTCATCAGGTAAATTAGATGACATACAATGAATAAAAGGGGGGACAGGGGAATACAAACTGGTCTTTATTTTAATTAATTTTATTTTAATAAACAATTATTTAATAAATTATCTTAATTTTATTACCAATACAAAATGTTGGATGAGGAAGCAATCTTTATTGAACAACGAAGCACACAATCCAATAGCAGCAGGCGGGTGAACAGTGGTTGAAGCAAGGCAAAAATTCCAGCTAGGGTTGAGGCAGATAATCCAAATCCATTGATAAATCCAAGGTCAGCATGAATTGACAGGTAAGCAGGCAGGGCCCAGGAAAGCAAAGTGACAGGCAAAACAACCAGAACTGTGGTGCATGGATTCAACAGCCAAGAACACAAGACGATCAGGCAGAGAACAAAGGCAAAATGGCTGCTTTTTGACTCTGAGGGTCATGTGGCTGAAGCAGTGTGAATCAGGATTCTCACGAAATCAGGGAATGCAACCTTTGTTTACTCAGTTGAGCAAAATATTAAGTCGTTTTTAAGGTGTTACATTGAACACCAGGGACAATGTTATGTTTGGGCGCTCACATTATCCCCTGGTGGCTATAGTATTTAACCTTAACCCCCCCTGTATAAAATAAGCAACAAATGTGTAAGAAGCACTGCTGATGTTGAGGCTGCGACCAGAAGCATATGCAGAGTTAACGTCAAGTATAAATTTGGTCTTACCAGTCCTCGAAACTACAACTGAGCATTGACTTTACCTTTAAAACAAATAATAATGGATTTACTGACCCTGTTTATATCAGAATAGAAAACAAGAGATTTTGGCACATTTCCACAATTATGTGCAGGGAATTATTTGCCTTCATTTAACCACACTGACACAACACACTGAATACAAATATCCTTCTAGGTCATCAACTTAATTTTGTGTCGCCGTAATCTACATTGTATCCACCTTACATAATTGCAGCAATGAAATGACCCATACGCTGAACCTGCCCGAAGAGAATATAGAGTTTTAAACAGCTGATGCTATAGAATGAGCTCAATGACCTGCACAGTGCCATGAGTGGGTGATGTTTCATTGTCTGTATAATTAAACTGTGAAATAAGGTGATAAAAATAATGGCTATTGAGTAGGTATATAACTGTTGTTCCAGCTCATGTGTTTTCAATGACAAAGAACCATAGTATTCCCACCTTAACATATAAAATACCATAGAAGTGAATGAGCATAAGTCATTTAAATTTCCACCTTGTATGTAAGGATGTATAAGGCGGATGGAAACTAAACAGTATTAACTCTTGTAACCTAAAGCTAATAATAATAAACAGGATTGGTTTAGAGGAAGAAAGATTCTAGGAAAATATGTAGAAAGTAAGACAGCTTCATGTTACAGCAGAGAACTACAGGAATTTTTAAATACTGAGGTAAACTCTATTTCTGTAGCCATGAAACAAATGATCGGTGCTACTTTCCTCAATAGAAATACTTAGAGCGCAACGCTGGCATCATTGTATTTTTATTGTCCAAATATAACCCAGACCTCTGCAATAATGATGAGTTATACAGCAATGAGTGGATAGTCTGAAAATAATATTTGCTCTAGAGACTCTGTAAAAATGAGTTTCTTTCCTAGATTCATATTTTAGAGACGCATAGATAAGTACAAGAATGGTTTCCCAGACACACACAGCATCCCTAGTAAAAACATGTGACAATAGCGGCCTTGCTATATAATGTTTTTATTTTTTTTATTGTGTAAATAGGTAAACCATGTGTGCACATATTAGCAGCTTTAACTGTATTTTATATTCCTTGTGGCAAAGCTGATTATGATCACAGTGACACACAAGCAAGCATGATTACCATATTTACCCATAACAACCTGTACGCCCGTTTGGAATCTGTTGCGCGTGGTAGCAACTGATAAATCTATTTTTAATGCTGCATGCATATGTGCTAAAGAAAATGTTTTCAAGCATGCTGATAATAGTGGGATTTGTCAAACTCACATCAGCTCATCAAGTGTTGAGTAAAACTTAACACTGGCTCACTTGCAAGACAGAAAATCTTTTTTTTTAACACGTTACAAATGAAAGATACTTGCCTACCTGCCACCAAACCAACTTAGAAGCACATATGAATAGGGGTTAAAGCAGTCCGCGTATATTTGTGAAGAAATGTTGTAAGAGTTCAAATTCAGCATGACATAATCTTATAGAATGCTGCTGTTGTTGGGTAAAAACTTTGCATCTCAGACAATGACACAATGCATTTCTCACACTATTCTAAAAAGTTTTAGACTGTGGAATTAACCTGTAGAGGTGCACGTAAACCTCAAACTGATCCGAAAGCTTGAAAATCCTCCAAATTGATGGGTTAGAAGGCTTTTAATTAGTACATTCCATAATGCTCATTATTTCATTCCACAAATTGGAGACGCTGTACACGCTTTCTCCATCCTGTTGAGGAAAATCTTGTATCTCCAATATTGAGATTTTAATCACTATCATCGACAGATTAACAAGAGTATATTTTCAACGATGTATTGCTCCTGTCACTTGAGTAAGTCCCTTACCTCTGCCACTGCTGATGAGCTATTGTTGTTTTTTCACATTGTCTGACAAAAGACAAAAGGTCTGGGACTTGGGGATTGCAGTGCACTAGGGTGGCACTGAGGGTATTTCTGTGCTGTGAATATGTACCATTGTTATGTTAATGTGAATGGGTGATTCTGATGATCCTCAAAGCTGGATTATATTGTAGCAACAACTCCACAACTCCGCTGAATTTACACCTCTAGGAGAGATGGGGGCAGAGTCTGAAGATATAAAAATCAGTGTGAAACCTCAGCAAAGAGTATGTTGTCTGAAAAAGGCACGGTTGCATTTTCCTCAAGAAATGCCTCGAAGAAAAGGGTTTACTGGATTTTTTTTTACACACAACCTTTTGCTGTGGCACCAAACGTGCTGCCTGTTGGCTTCCAGTACATGTAGTAGACAACTGCTTTAATGTGTAAGCAGAAATCTTTCGCAACATGGGTAAAATCAGATACATCCATATGCAGTTGCAAAGCCCTTGAGACATCCACGCCTTGGACATAACACCAGCATGAGAAATCAGTTACTACAATACTTTACTCCCTCATCCAATCCCAGATGACAGAGTTGACTGAATTAAAAACAATCTGAAACAAAGATTTCATTTGAAAATGTCAGATGTACGCAGACATTCTCATATGTTGTCAATTTGCTCACTTTTTTGTGACAATGAACTTCTGTCAGGGTTTTTACAGCCTGGAAAATCCTAGAAAAGTCATTGAAATTGAAAGGTGGAAGTCATGGAAATGTTTAATAATGATCTAAATCTTGGCAAATCAAGTTACAACCTGGAAGGAAAACAGTTGTCTCCATGCCAGACTAATTTACTTTTAATAATGCCTAACAAAAAATATCAATTATGGCTGAAACATTTCATGACACAGGTGTGCTGGGTGTAAGCTATGTGGCCATAATTTGGATATTAGTAATATGGGTGAATCAGCCCTGTTTAGTCATGCAAAGGGAGGGAAAAGCACATGGTCAATAACAGGATTCACCTCAACAACTACAATCAACTTGACAGTAACATCGAGGCTGTTAGGAAACACAAATATCCGTGTCCGGCAACAAAAGTAATGGAAAAATCCTGGAAATGTTTGGGAATTTAATTGGCAAAAAGTTGCAATGCCTTAAAATTGTTCTTAAGTGTAGACCAGGAGAAAATATACTTTAGTTCGTTTCCTCATCTGGCTCTGGGAATGGCAAAGTTGACAAACTGGCAGGGATATACTCTCGTCATGCCTCACTGCTTAGTCATCAGCTTTGTGAAATAATTTTCACACAGACTCACTGTGACTGTACATTCAATGGTGACTCAGAGCAAATACTACGGTATCAGTTACTGAGATCCAACATCAGTAAATCTGTCAGTCATATTTTGGAGCTGTGTTGGTGAAATGATAGGGAAGCATTTGTAGGTCTCCAAAAATGCAACTCAACAGGTGGTGAGATTGTGCAACTTAGACTCTGTGACTGTCCACAGACGCACTTGCACTGTGGACAAAAGAGAGAAAGAATGCCAGGGATGAATAACTGGTCTGTCTCTTTCACTGATTTCCCCTGAAAGCTGTCAGAGTGAAGGGAGAACTCCTGGAGGCCGCGCTGAATGGTCTTTTTCAAACTGAATCCTGAGAAGGAGGGAGCCTCTCTCTGGGCTACAAATGTTTGGGCAGACCAACACACACCCTATAAGTGTGACGTTGCTAGTCAAGTCAAGTCAAATTTATTTGTATAGCCCAATATCACATACAATGTCTTAAAGGGCTT
>OMOW01084818.1:0-10729 GCA_900312555.1 Lamprogrammus exutus
CCCTCTTCCTTTCCTTTCCTTTCTTTTCCTTTCCTTTCTCTTCATTTCCTTTCCTTTCCTTTCTTTTCCTTTCCTTTCTCTTCATTTCCTTTCCTTTCCTTTCTTTCCTTTCCTTTCCTTTCCTTTCCTTTCCTTTCCTTTCCTTTCTCAGCTTAACTAATGCTGAAGGATCTTTTATTTTTTGATCATGCACTTCTGAAAGACCTTTACTTCTTCTTCTTCTTCGTCTCCTGTTTCCCGCCTATCTTGCGTTCTCGTTCTTTCACAGTGCCATCCACGAGGGCGTGGCTCCCATGAAGCAGTGTTGCAAGGGCTTCTGCATTGACATCCTCAAGAGATTGGCCAAAATTGTCGGCTTCACCTATGACCTTTACCTAGTGACCAATGGAAAACATGGGAAGAAAATTGATGGGATTTGGAATGGCATGATTGGAGAGGCAAGTCTTTGTTTATGCGTAACCATGTATGTGTTTGTGCTTTTGTGCCCCGTGGTTCTGCCTGTCAGCATTTGTGAGCTATGTCAGTGCTGTGTCACCTGCCTGTGGAGGTAAGGTGTGTGTGTGTGTGTGTGTGTGTGTGGTTGATTTTCTGGGTTTGTATTTGTGCCTGTGCATATTTTGCATTGTTTTGCAGTCAACAGGCTGTATGGTAGCATTTCTCAGCCTGTGCTCCGGCCTCCTGGGTGACCAGTTAAACGCTATGTGTCACATCAATCGTTGTGAGAGTTATGGGCACTTAACCACTGCCAGCAATCAGACAGCTGTCATTTATTACACACACTCACTCACACACACACGCTCACACACACACAATACACATAGGAATAGAGGGAAGAGCTCACACTTGCACAAATTAGATACAATGACAAGATGGTGAACACACACGCCGTGCATATTCTTTGGCATACACATTCCCACACTCAGTCTACACACAAAGACATGCAAACACACACATGAACACACACATATTGTCAGACACCCCCTGGCTAGATTTGGCCTTCATATTTACTTGGCAAAGGCTCTTTAATGAAAGAAGTTGTGAACCAGCAGACACACACTCACACAGGTTCATGATCTCCTGTGAAAACAGTGGAGACAGAGATTTAGGCGGAAATGTGAGAAAACAGGGCTTTGGCACACAAACAAACAAACACATGCCTGCACGCACGCACACTCTTGCGCCCGCCCACACACTCGCGTGCTCACACACACCTACTGAGATCAATATGGGGCTACTATTTCATTGAAATGCCCTATGGTTCCTATATTTGTGAACTGTGGGAACCTGCCAAAGGCCAGTTGCCACAGATTCCAAAACAGTGTGACTGTACCTCCTGCTCTGTTATTTATGACTCAAGCCTGGGCGGCAACTGTCTATCGACTTATATTCACATACAACAGACAAAGCCAAGTTTGTTTTCTCAAACTAATGTCTGTCTATTGATCAGATGTTCCAAAACATGCCGTTCTTTGATCAGGTAATCCAGAGATTTGGCAAAGTTGAGCGGAGGGTTTGTTGCTTTCTGCTTTGCTTCGTTTTCCTGATGATTTGCTCTGAAGAAAGGATGTGCCATGTCTAATGTAGATTAACATTTCAGATGTACTATCTGCAGACACAGCGATTTTCAGTGTTTTCTGGGTGGTGGCAGGGAGGCAGCGGCCCCAGCTCATTTTGTATGCTAAAGAGATGCTTGAGACACATGTTTAGAATTTGCACCATATTGAATCATGGGCCTCCCTGTACAGCGGAATGCAATCCTGCACATTTGAAAGTGTGTGTGTGTGTGTGTGTGTAAGAGGGTCAGGCTGCAGAAATGACTGTATCTGGCCACGAAGGAACCCCTTGTGGACTGTAGGAGATTGGCTCTTCCATTTTATAACCTCTACTGCAGTTACCCATAATTAGGTTTCTCCCTGACCGCTTGTTCGTGTGCCCTTTAGGTGGTGTACAAGCGAGCAGACATGGCCATTGGCTCGCTGACTATCAATGAGGAGAGGTCAGAGGTTGTCGACTTCTCTGTCCCTTTTGTGGAGACAGGCATCAGTGTCATGGTCTCCCGTAGCAACGGAACTGTATCACCATCAGCTTTCTTAGGTAAGAGGTTGTGTTTATATCAGGCTTGTAACTGTTACACAGAATCTACTCTCTCAGTAAAGTGTTGAGTTTGCATAAAAAAGCTCAGTCTTTGGCTGCTGGTCCGTACATCTAGATTAGCTGTTACTTTTTCGTAGCTGTTCATGTCTTCCTAACTTATAGTTTCACTCCGTCAGCAGACTCCAGGCTCCCGTGGGAGAGCAGTATTACTGGCCCATTCTCTGCACTGAGATGATTGTAAAAAGAAGGAACAGTGTTTATGGACTTCTAGAGAATATGTGTGCTCCAATGGTTTCTATTTTCAATGATAAATTGTTCCTCTCAATGCACATTTAATGTTCCAGGTTCATGCCATTACATCTTCAATAATAATAATAATAAATATAGCCGCAATTGGCAGGGTCCAAGAATGTGAGACAAGTTGACGAATGAACAATGTGGCCGTGATGAATATATATAGATGCATTGCACTCCAAGTGATACAGAAAAAAACAATTTTGATTCTACAATTTGTGGTTCAGAAGTAATTGACAAAATATTACTGTGGTTGTTATAGCGCCCCCATCGGGTGGATTGATTAATCATTTTTTGCATAAGTCTTTAGTGCACATATCCACCAATTTTGGTTATATTAGACTTATTCATTCATGAGTGTAAATTTTGTTGCCTGAGTAGTGGATGAGATTTTTGAACCTGTGTGCTTAAAGTTTGGCTGCTGTAGCTTTTACAGTTTCTGAACTCCAGATACTTTTAGCAGAGAAGAAGAATAAAAATAATTATAATCCGAGCAATTCTAAGAGGGTTCCCAGCAGTTCATGCTTGGACCCCACCCCCAAAATATACAACAACAACACTAATAATAATAATAATGATAATAATAATAAATTGAAACCAAAGGACCAAATCAAACTGTAGTTACAGTTTGCTGAACAAGCCTGAATATTTTTGAATTGTGTGTTAATGAGGTCTTCTTTGGTTCTACTCCACAGAGCCCTACAGTCCAGCCGTGTGGGTGATGATGTTTGTCATGTGCCTGACCGTGGTGGCTGTGACTGTCTTCATTTTTGAGTTCTTCAGCCCTGTGGGCTACAACCGCAGTCTGCAGACTGGCAAGAGTGAGTGATTGGTCTAAGCTGTCTCTGTTTCCCAGTCTGATAGATTAGTCTGTGTGCAGCCCATCATCAGGACAAATGGACAAACACTGAGTACACTTCTGGTTGACACATTTCAAAGTCAAAATGATTTTCCATTACTGTAATGAACTTTGTTGTATCGTTCAAGTTTGTTTCCCTGAGGAATTTTGCTGTATGTCTAGTCAGCGGTCACTTTCAAAATGATCTAACGTATATTTAGAATCTAATACCGTACATGCTTAGCTCTGTGAGTGTGATAAAGAATTAATTACACCTACAGCAGGGTGCACTGCATCCAGATATTCACAATATTGAAGCAGTCATTTATTATTCAACAGCATAGTTTGTACCTCTGTGATATTTAGTATGCCTCGTGCTTCCGTCCAATACGCAACTCTTCTCGCCTCCTTTACTGCATGATTGCTGTGCTCTACATAATTTTACCTCTCTGTCATCCTCCCATATATCCCTCTCATTCAGTCTCATCTCTCTCCTTCCTTCCTCCTTTACTGCTGCCATAGAAAGGCAGAGTGTTCAAGCCCTTTGAATGGTGATTTGCACCATGTGGTTTAATCATTTGTACGATCACGTAGCAGATGATTTGAAAGCTGCTGTGCTCAAAACTTATAGTCAGTGCCCTTATGAGCTTTGGTGTCAAAAAGGCTGCTAGGTATTTTCTATACACTAAGCCCATTTACAGATCATTCAAGAGACTTTAATTTGAGTCAGCTGCCTTATCTGTAGTCATATACTAATGAATACATTGGTGCCATCACACTCAGAAGTCTCTGTTTTTCTTTCGCTTTCTTTACCTCCCCACTTTCTGTGCAGGGGCTGGGGGGTCTACTTTCACCATAGGGAAGTCAGTATGGCTTCTGTGGGCCATTGTCTTCAACAACTCTGTGCCAGTGGAGAATCCTAGAGGAACCACCAGCAAGATTATGGTGCTGATCTGGGCCTTCTTTGCTGTCATCTTTCTGGCCTCGTACACTGCTAACCTGGCTGCCTTCATGATCCAGGAGGAGTACATTGACACAGTGTCAGGCCTCTCGGACAAGAAGGTACACCATTGCTTGAATATTGATAGAGGAAAACCATCATGAGAAATTTAAGTCTTAAATCGAGTTATATGCCCTGAATTTAAATGTTAAATTAATTCATGTGCATGGATTTACAAATGAATAAAATCTAATTTAACATAACTCAATTACCACAGTTCTTCAATACTTAAAAGACACTTCGAAATACCACAAGTCCACTGACTTTTGCCTCTGCAAAGATCTCAATTGATTGTGCAGGGACTGTTTAAAGTTAGTCTGGGAAGTGGACAGAAATAGGTCAGACAGATTGGTGCACAGCCTGGCGTGTCTCATGGCCCTTCCCTCTCCCTCCCTCGCCTCCCTTTGCTCCGCTAGTTTCAGCATCCCGAGGAGCAGTACCCACCTCTGAAGTTTGGCACGGTGCCCAACGGGAGCACAGAAAAGAACATCCGCTCCAACTACCCAGACATGCACCAGTACATGGTCAAATACAACCAGAGGGGAGTGGAGGATGCAATACTCAACCTCAAGACCGGGTGTGTGTGATGCAGAGGCCCGTTCACCCCTTCACTCTTCATTTATTCTGTCAGATCTTGTCTTAGCTCTTTCGCCGCGTTTCCATTCAAGTACTAACCAATTTAAAGAAATTGTTAAAAAATCACACAGACTTCCTCAACATAGAGAAGATGACGTGGTTACATAATAAAATATTAAAAGATTCTAAAAAAAAACACCTTAGTAAATTTGTCAAATTAATGATGCTCGTGATGAGTGGAACATGCTCGATATCCAATGAACTGGATGACTGATTACCTCCGTAGACAGACTGGACCAATTGTTTTGCATCATTAAATTTGCATGGGAGAGTGTTGGGTCGTCTTCCTCCGACAAATGTCCCACCCACTGTTGTTGCCTTGAGATTGAAACATGGCCAAATTATGCAGGCAATAAAAATTCAAAAAAAGCTGCAATCATAATCAGATCTCGAAATCATTTTGGACAGTGACAAAGCCTGTTTATCATAGACTGATGGAAATGTGTTTTTTTTTACAAGATTAAAAAAAAAGAAGAAGACAAATCCTCAAATTGGCGCAACAGTTGTTGTCACATCTACTCTGTCTGTTGTTGTCATTTCATAATGTTCTGGCTCCCGCAGCCGTCACACACACAGAGTGCCATTCTGTTGGGCTCAGACTAACATTTCACATATCTTGTCACACTCCCTGCCTTCTTTGCAGATCCTCTCACCTTCATAGTCTTCTCTCTCCACCTTTGCTGCTATCTCCACCCACCCACACAGTGCAAACAGCCTTTCCCTCCTCAGCTTCTCTGTGAATCTCTATCACCCGTCATGTGTGTTGGATAATCCCAGTTTACTTCATCCTAAGCTCCTGTCATCATTTCTCCCTCCCCACTGCCTTGACACCACAATTATTATGCAGTGTTAATGTGCACAAAAATGAGAAACGTTTGCATTTCTGCTTTCTTTTTTCTTCCCCCCCCCTCCCTGTCTGCCCTAACATCTTAGTTTTTTTCCTCCCTTTTCCTTTTTGCTTCCCTTTCTGTTTCCATTCTTTCCCCTCCCAGTGTGCCTTCTCTGTGTGTCTGTATTTAAACTTAATAATCTTCATCACTCTCTGGCTCTATCCCATGTCTTTTTCCCCCTGAAGTGTGTAAATCTTTTTCCCCCTCTCTCGCTCTCCCTGTCACTGCATTCTAGCACCATATAAATCCCCATCCTCCTCATCCTCCTTCTCCCTTCTGCCGCCTCACCCACCTTCCCGCTCCCTCTCGCTCACTCATCTTTTCCTGATCTCCATCTTATTTTATTCTCCTTGTGTTTTCGCTCTTTCCGCCAAGCCTACTTTGCTATTCTACTCTTCCTCCCTTTTCTTGTTATGATTTAACTTTTCATGCCCTCTCTATCGCTCAGTGTGCCTTCCCCCCATATATTTTTGCGCCCTAACTCCTTTTTCAGGTACACTGCAGAGATATACCTTTACATCCACCACTATCTCAGCCAATTGCTCCGTCCTTCTGCTCCACCTCTCCCATTAAATGATGAATGAATTCTCCCTTGATCCCCTTACAGGAAGCTAGATGCTTTTATTTATGATGCTGCAGTGTTGAACTATATGGCCAGGAAGGACGAAGGTTGTAAGGTGAGGACTAACATACATAAGCAAATTTCACACACTCTGAAGAATCTACATGACCAAAACACAAACCTGTTTAATCTGCAGTGTAGATTAGAAATATGCTTGTATTTTGGTCGTTTTTCTAAAAATAAATCTGCATGTTGTCCTTTCCCAAGGTGATGACCATAGGCTCGGGGAAGGTTTTTGCCACCACAGGCTACGGTATCGCCCTGCACAAAAACTCACGTTGGAAACGTCCTCTTGACCTGGCTCTGCTGCAGTTGGTGGGAGATGGTAAGAACAAGGGAAAGGGGAGGGTAGAGAGGAAAATAATTACAACAATGGAGGGGCAAATGGAAGGTTATGGCTAAAATGACATGTCTGAGAAACGAGGGAAAAGGCAGCACGGGGTGGGAGGTAGAGGTAGAGAGGATGGAGGACACAGGGGGTAGATGAATGAGAGGATGTTGAGGTGTGGATGGGGTGAATGTAAGGCGAGGAGAGAGCGATGGCTGTAAGGTGTTTTGATTGTGACAGAGGGAGTTAATGGTGGAGAGGAGAAGGCTGATGGTGCTGCTGGAGAGGTATGTAGGTCTCTTCATTGGCTGGTGGAGAGAAAGGAAACAAAAAGCGGAGGTGTGAGCAAGAGAGATATTATTTGTTCATCGCATTCATACATTACAAGAATGACTTGATTCTGTTGATGAAAGTGCACATGCCTCACCCCTTCTTTCATCCATCTCAGTCTGTCTCTTCCCCTATTTCCCCTCTTCCGCCTTTGACTGGTGAAAGAAGAAAGGATTTGAGTTCGTGTGAGTTGACGCTGTAGAGATGGATCATCGCAATGTGTGCAGTGACAGATTTATACTCATTACAGATTATCTGAGACAGACACAGACACTGAGGGAGTGTGAGAAGAGAAAACACAACACCTGAAAATAACCTGAACGTGAGATGGAGGAAGAGTGGGCTGAAGCAAAAGACGTACAGAAAACAGACCTGATAATTGAGTAATTGATAGTTATGAGAGCATTGATAGTATATAGTGTTCGTCTACTGCACACCCGAGTGTTTGGGATTAACCCATGGGATGTTTTTAGCTGTAGTTGTTGGTGCAGTAATGCTTGATTGTCATTTTACACACACCACCACACACACATCATCTGTATTGTCTCAACTGGATACTCCTTGCTTGGCTTTTTTTCTTGTTTTTTAAATCGGCTTTGCTTATGCCATGGCAGACAAAACCCTTTAGTTGTTTCTGGCATGCAGACACTTGAGCTGCTTACACACTGATAATGCCAATTTGGTGCCAAGATCTATTAAATAAGACTGGCGTCTGCAGCTGAATAGCTAGACGTGGAGAAGGATGTGTGTGTGTGTATCCAATTAAAACCAAGTGCTCAGATTGCCTTCATATGCTTTGTTTGTTGTTTCTTATGATCCCCTTTGTAATTGTTGGTACATGCCCCTGTCCTTACCTCCAGGTCGTAAAAACATCCACATCAGCTTGGTGTGCTGCATGGCTGTAGTTATATGGTAATGATGAATGCTGAGGCATCTACTAGCAGGACGCCGTTATTGAAGTGGATTACTAAAGGAGAGGATTAGTTTGTTTGGATGCGGAGGGTGGGGGCTCGCGCACAGCTTGCCCTCAAAGGGTGCATCTCGACAGCCACCCTGAGGCTCAAGGACGCTGCATTGCACCTTCAGCTGGACTAAATCATGTCACTGTGTCACATCGTTATTGTGCTGTGTTGAGTCATATCATTTTACAACTGCATTAAAGGATAGAGGGAGAAGTCCAATACTCGATCTGACCACAGCTTCGTCTCTGATAAAGCAAAACTGCTGAGTAGCAAGATATCCTTTTTTACTTCTTATCAGATCCAATTCTATTTTTGTATAGTGTCAAGATGTTGATACCCAGAGTGTGTTGTTCTGTGAGATATAAAAAAAACAAGTGAATCTTGCATCTCTGCTGAGGGGATGGTCACATAAAGATAAAAGCATGGGACCGTGCAGGTCATGGATCACTGCTTGTGGAGCTCCATTTGCCAGTTAATGTATACATGCATACACATACACACAAACATACAAATGCACACACACAAAGGCGTAAAAAAATTTTTTTTTCCACTCAATAGTGTCCTGTGTCGGGCGCCTGACTTGACCTGCCAGGGGCGACAGATATGAAGTGTGGATTTGACACACCTGTCAGACTTAGCAGGCCTGAGCCGACTGTGGCTGAGAGGCAGAGACAACTGCCATCGAAAAGGTCTGGAGGAGGGAGACAGGTGGAGGGTCGGTTTTTAAAGGAGGGAGACGAAGCAGTGGGGGAGGAATCAATGAGAGTTAAGTGGAAAGAAAGTCAGGGAATGAGACTTTGAAGTGATAGTTTGTAATTTTACACATATACTCGTATTTGCTGCATCTCACCAGTGTAAGTGATCCTCCAAGTTGAACGCTTGCTCTTGCGACGGGGACAGAGTTGATGGGTCAAACTTGGAGGATCGATTACACTGGTAAGATGCAGCAAATACGAGTATATGTGTAAAATTCCAAACTATCACTTTAAGCTTAACGAAAGGATTCAGATGGGACTGATGAGGATGACTTAAGAAGTGGAGGACAGACATGAAGCGACCTTCTCATCTGGTTTATTTGTATGCTTCACTAAGACTCTTTCAGATCAAGGTGCTGTTTTGACACATAGGGACACTGGGAGTCAATTCCACTCAAACACTCACAAAGTCCACTCCTGTAGCGTTAATCACTGGTGTAAAAACATTTTCTCTATCCTTTAATGTATGCGTTTAGCGTGAATCTGAGATAGGGAGCTGTTACCTGGATCTGCCAGTGGGCTGCACTATCACCGCGTCCATCTGTTGCTGTAGCTGGAGGCCACGGCTGATTGGCTAATGATGTTTTACAGGAGATACATTAGCCAGATCACACAGATGACTGAGTCGGCTTCAGCTTAGCAGTGCAAACAGGGCTAATGATGGAGCAAATGAAAAGCCGGAGCCTGAGCTTTCACAGAGCAATGCTGCAATTAGAAGTGTGGCTTCCTGTAGCCGTCACCTTTGACTTGAAATACTTCTGAGGCAGACGCTGTAGTACGCAGTAAAACGCAGCATTCGGACACGTTTCGTACAAAACTGCTCCTACTGTGATTGCTGTTGGTGTAACAGAAAGCAGTCATTACGAGTTCTGGCGGAGAATATGCCTCGGTAATTCCATCATGAATCATAATGCTTCTTTTGGCTGTCCATCACTATGGTTACACCAGCAAGCCCCTGCAGCCAATCACAGGACAGCTCAGATTCATTAGGCCAGCCAGATCCAAGATTAGAAGGTGTAGTTGTGAGTAAAGCAGTCTTTCCAGGTTCCAGATGAGAATCTTGAATCCTCAAAGCTTACCACCTTGATGGAGATTCTGACCATCCCTCCAGCACAATTAAATGATTATGATCTTCTCCCTCTGCCTCTGTCTCTCTTCTTTCTCCTCACATTTCCCCTCTTTTTTCCTCTCCTCTCATCCTCTTCAAGCTGAGGAGTGTTCCTGCTGTTTGTCATAATGACACAATCTCAACCTTTCGTCCTCCATCTCTGCTTCCCTTAGTCCAACTCTCTCTGTCTGTCTCATTTCCCCTGATGCGTCCGTGGACAGAGAAAGAATGCTGCTCATTCTCTCTCTTCACAACTCTCTCATTACCTCTCTCCCTCTCTTCCATGCCCGTTCAGCCTCTCTCCAACCATCTCAAAGTAGCTCCTGGTTTCTATTTTTCCTCCTCTCCTCATTTACTCTGCGTTACAATGTTGAGATTAGGTTGTCGGTGCTATTTTACTTCTCTAGGCTACTTCATTGTTTTGGACTCTCTCTCTCTCTCTCTCTCTCTCTCTCTCTCTGTGTCAGCCTCCACCATCTTTATTCCTTTGGACACAGGTCTGTTTTTGTACTGACCTTTAGCTTGATAAGTCACCTTGGATAGTGAGCAAATAGCAAGCGGCAAGCTGCTAGTTTAATCTATCTATCTATCTATCTATCTATCTATCTATCTATCTATCTATCTATCTATCTATCTATCTATCTATCTATCTATCTATCTATCTATCTATCTATCTATCTATCTATCTATCTATCTATCTATCTATCTTATCTCAACCTTGAAATAACCTTAGCTTCCCACACTTATTTCTTCTTCTATCCAACATGATCCCTTTCCTTATCTCTTAACCTCTTCCTTTTCTGTTGCTTCACTTTCTTTTAATGGCATAATTCAATCTGCCTCTTCTCCTCCCCCTTCTTTCCCCTATTCTT
>OMOW01084985.1:0-10773 GCA_900312555.1 Lamprogrammus exutus
TATAGTTCATTTGCAAAAATGGATAACTCGGTTTTTTTAACTGTATATTTTTTCATCGTGCATTTCCTGTAGATTCAATAAACGCTGGATGAGATGTTATCATCCATTAATGCGAGCACATACTTGAAGATTGCCCTTCCTGCCTTCCTGATTTTACCGCAGCTTCCCGGTGGTTACTTACTGACATAGACGACAGTGGCAATATAAATGGAACCGATGTTTGGTTAAGATAAAGAAAATTAAATAAATTGATAAATCACATGATACATATTATTTGATTATTGTTACCTTGCACGGTAAAACCAGGACTTTAAATACACACATCTCAGGCTTGTTGCAGAGTTTATGTGTAAACTAATTAAGTCTTATTAACTGCAGGTATTGTTGTGATGAGCGTTACGTCTGGCCCGGTTTGTAAAAAAACCGACACAATAACGTGCACATCACCAGAGGACTTGAAGACAAAGCCAGAGTGGCACCTGACTAAAGCAGGCACAGTATTTGACATTACCGACGGCACCGAGTCTGTGGTGACAGCATCAGCAAGACAAACCACAGTCACTCTCAATCGCATATCAGAAAACTGGGCAGGTACAGATACTGCATGTCAGCCTCTTTATTTGCATTTTAAGTATCCTTTTTACAAACAGGATGACAGCGAATATGTTACTTAGCACAAGTTGCAAATCCCACAGTCCATAATTGTCCAAAACCACATTGAGCATGCTCACTTCACAACACTTGAAATATTGCAGAATCATTTATTCACTTGGATAAGCCTAAAAAATAAAAATGTTGGGATAGGATTTTCTCTATTGAAATTTTATGCCATTACTTCTACATGTACGTTAGACATACGCCTCTTACTAAGTCAAGTGTTCTGAAAAGGAAACTCTCCTTAAAGGCAAGATATCTGAATTAGTAGTGGAAGTTAAATATCTGATATTAATTTTGTGCTACATGTTTTTTAAATTATTGAGCTGGTTTATGTCCAGGTTTTAGTGAGTCCTGAAGGAAAATTTAGGATGTTTTTATTTTTATTATTATTATTATTATTATTTTTCATGACTTTATTTTCCCAGGGTTAACTGATAAGTTCTGAGTCCCACACTGTTATATTGTAATATCACATGTGGAATATTCCTCCTTGGGTGTTTTGTGCATGTCAGCTGCATTCATTTGCCTTCAGTGGGTTTGGACTGTGAATTGTACATGATACAAATACAAGAGACAAAGAATGTAGGTCAGTTGTCAGCGTGGCCTCCCTACAGAAACTGTTGACTTATATCTTTTTGAGATGAGGCTTAGAGCATATCAATCAAAAGTTGCATGATTCTGTGCATTAACCATAAAGTTCCACATTAGAAAATCCAATCACTGTATGTTGTTGTCTTTTGCTTTTATTTCATTTTAGGGGAGTTTTCATGTGCCTACCATCAAAAATTGGATTTTGCAACCATAATTCACCAAGCCCGTGCCACGCTGGATGTAGTGCTCCTGCCAGATATTTACATCACCAGTGACCCTAATTTTCCTCGCTGTGAAGGAGGTTCAACATTCTTAATAAAAGTGACCGTCCGGTGTGAAATAAAGGCAAGCTATGAAGATTATGATGTGAAGTGGCATGGTCACGGCAACAAATCAGAAATAAAACCATTTAAGCGTTCCAGTAAGTATACATATGCAGTATGTACTGTATTTGTCTGACCCATTAAATTCACTGTGATGCGTTCATTGAAATACACAACAAATCCGATGAATCCCTGCAGATACGTCAGATAGTGTCATTTATGCTGCTGATACCATTGTTGGCTGTAATCCAGATGACAAACCCGCAACGGTAACCTGCACATTTACAAACAGGTGCAGCCTCAACAGAACAGCTACACATCAGATCAGTGTCATCTACAGTAAGTTTCAGTGTTCAAATGTTGTTTTCATCAGCATTGAAGGCAATATTTATCTGATGTTTTTTTGTGCTTCAGTGACTCACACACTCAAAGTGCCAATATTTCAGATGAAGCCACATATAAGTCAAGTAATGGAAGAAGTGCAAAGGTCCATTAAGGTACACTAAGTAAAATCAGTAATCCTCAATTACTGAAGGAATTCAGAAACTGAATTGAAGTGAACGTTAACACGTACTATAGCAGTAAAATGTACTCCAGTATGAAAGTAAGAGAGTTTAGTTTCACTGTCCAGTCCACTCAGTTGTAAAAAGATGGAACGAAAAACAAAAAGAAAGAAAATATTTTTGTAGGTTGATGAAATTCTCTGTTCTTCTGTATTAAACCTTGTCAGCTGAAACAAAGTTGTTTTTAGATATCCTGATTTGGCGATACAAGACAGTTTACCCAGCAACAGTTTTGTGCACATAGTTACTTTCCACCTCTGACTACAAACACATAGTGTCAATTTTCCCAGCTACTGTATGTAACAAATTTAAATCGGGGCATAAGCAGAATTTTGCCTCTCTTGTTGAAAACAGAAAATGAAGTGTTTTGTGAGCCTGAAGATGGCTGGCCCGACACTAAAGTAAACTTCACTGCAGTGCTCAAATGCATGAACAGCTTTGGGAAGAGATTCAGGAGGTGCAAGGCAGAAGGAGAATGGGATGAAGAGGAGTCTGAGTGTGTGAACAACGACCTGAACAAGATCAGTGAATACACAAATGTGAGCCAAACTGTAACCTTCACACATTTTCCCTCATACATACAGTAGAGGCACTGAATGACCCTCTGGAGTCATTTTTGCTGTTTTACTTTTCATTGAGTTTGGCTTTTATTTGCCATCTGAAAGGTTGTATTGCAAAAAAGATGACAATATTACTCAATTTTCTTGATTTTCTTCTTGATTCTGGAAATTACTTGAAAAAAAGAGAATAAAGTCACAGAATTGATTTTATAGAAAAAGTCTACTTAAAAAACAACAACCTAGAAAAATGTTTTGTTCTTCACATAGTTTTGAGGCCTTTTTTGTTTTTTTTGTTTTTTGTTTTGTTTGTTAGATTTTTCACAGTGCTGCTTTTTAAGAGGAAAATGAAACACAAATCCAATAGAATAAAAATTTTAAAAATGACTTTATTCTCCAGAGGGCTGACCTCTACCAAGGTTAAGTTTGTCTGTTTCTTATATGTAGTTTTTGGTATGGATAGCACCACCACGCTGCCACTTATCATGTATCATTCTACTAAAAAAAAGGACATCAATTTCAAAAAAAATCAATTTATTGTATTTTTTTATTTGGTTCAGCTGTAATTTCTCAGTGTAGTCAGCCATTTCCACCATTTCTCTAAAAATTCAATATAGTCTCCACCAAATTTGGTAAAAGTAAAAAAGTTAAATTAATGTAAGCCTGTAATTGTTTGTCAGATTCTTGTAGGTACTGAATGGCCTATTTCACAAATTGGCATAATTCATGACAGTTGCAATTTTAGAAAATGTGCACACAACTCTGACAAAACCTGAACAAGTTGATGGCATTTGGCTGATCGGCAGCAGCACACGAATGCGATGAATTTAAATATTAGATCAGCATGATTGTCACTGTGTGTATTTTGAAGCAGGTTAGAGTAATTTAGGGAATGGTGCAGCCTTGGTGGAGGTATGAGCTCTCTAACATATTTATCATTCAATAGAAAATATGTGGTAAAAAAAAGATTCTTGTTCCTTCATTAATTTTGGCTGACAGAATTTCACTAATGAATCATCACTGTTGTTGCAGACCATTGACATTGGACTTGGAAAATTAGACAACAATGCAGCACTTGTGTTGTCTCGTCTTGAGGCTGCCACTAATAACTCGGGGAATATCAACACGTATTCCAATGTGAACATCTCTGTTTCCATACTCTCACGTGTAACAGGAAAGATACAACACCTAGATGATAGACAGTCCACCCTGGATGTAAGTATTTTAGAATGTTTGATTGAAGGTTTTGACCAGGGTTTGACCCTGTGAGGCCTTTACTGTTGTTTATGCCCTCTTTAACAACAGCTTCATGGTCTGTAACATATGCTTCTAGCAAAAGACATAGATTGAATGAAGCTCAAGCAGCAGTCTATAAGATTGAGCAGAGAAACTTTGATCAACTCCTCCCTCCTCCTCCTCCTCCTCCTCACCCTCACTACCTGCTGCACCCCATTTCTGTCTCATGAGACATGATTGTCCATTTAGGTAGCAACACCCATGTGGGATTTTTCTGGAGCTCAAAGGTTTTTCCCAAAATCAGATTCCATCAGTAGGAGGCGCTGCAGAGACATAATACTTTTCACAGAGTACTCGATTTACATATTCCTATTAGGATGTATTGAGGATTTCAGCAAATTCTACAAAAAATGTGTTAAGTTGTATCTTTAAGATTTGTTTATATAGGAAATTTCTGAAGGTTTTTAAGGAATGTTTGGCCCTGTCTCTAC
Source organism: Lamprogrammus exutus (assembly GCA_900312555.1). Taxonomy (NCBI): domain Eukaryota; kingdom Metazoa; phylum Chordata; class Actinopteri; order Ophidiiformes; family Ophidiidae; genus Lamprogrammus; species Lamprogrammus exutus. The sequence goes on from OMOW01084985.1 coordinate 4,419, forward strand.
TTAACTTCTAAAACATCAGAAACTGCACTTGTTGCAGGTTTTGGCTTCTTTTTGTCTACATGTAATGAGTGATTCCTACAAATTCAAATAACACAACGATTAAAATATGCCTCTTCTTTTTCAGGACTTTCTGATATCATCCAGCAATTTGCTGAACGAAACTCTTGAGGAATCCTGGACTAATAAGATCAAAAAGGACGGCAACTGGTCACTGGCTGAACAATATTTGAGCTCTGTTGCGCAATTTGTCGAGCAAACAAAGACACTAAATACCACTAAACGTACATCAAATATAGAGGTAGAAGTATGCAACAGCACCCAGGGGTCACACTGTACCAACACCGTGTTTAATGCCACCATCTCTTTGGAGAGTTTACATCCTGGCACTGTAAAAACAACAGGGTTTAAACAGCTGAACAGGTATTTGCCCCATGAAGATCCAGAGTTTGAGCCAAACAGCATTGTTGTGTCAACGACTACTGAAAAGAAACAATCAGATTCTACCGTCATTAAAATTGACTTCCCGTTCTTCAGTAAAAGGCCTCGCAACTACAAAATGGTGTGTGTCTCATGGGACAAAACCAATAGAAGATGGTCGTCAGATGGATGCCACTGGCAGGGTCCTTTTACTGAAGCACACTGTGAATGCCACCATTTGTCCTCATTCACCATTCTCATGGCAAAGGCCCCACTTGACACCCCAATGAGCAAGGAGTTAACCTACATCGGACTCTCTGTGTCAATTGTTTCGCTCATTCTCTGCATAGCAATAGAACTCACTTTGTGGACCTCTGTAGTTAAGACTAACACTTCATATTTCCGTCACGTCGCCCACATAAACATTTCTTTGTGTTTGATGATTGGACATTGCAGTTTTTTAGCTGCTTCTTCCCCACACAACATTTCACAAATTTGGTGTCAGGTAATGGTGGTGTTCAAGCATTTCTGCTACCTCTCCATGTTCTTTTGGATGCTGTGCCTGAGCACCATGCTTCTTCATCAAACAGTTTTTGTTTTCCACAGTCTGAGCAAGAGGAATTACCTACGGTTCTCCTTACTCCTGGGCTACACGTGTCCTTTTCTTATTGTTTTCATCACCTTTATTACCAATAACGGTGGTGCAGAAGGCTCATACTACTCAAAAGAGACCTGTTGGCTCATTTATGACGGGTTCCTAAAAGGCTCCATCCATACGTTTCTCATACCAGTGGGAATAATTGTTGTTGTCAATGTGTTCTGCATCTTTGTGGTAATCATGAAGCTTTTGGATCACCCTAAGTCTGCAGATAGCAGTAACAAAAATGAAAAACAGGCTGCCAAAAATGTCATTAGATCAGTCATTCTGTTGACTCCAATCTTTGGTGTGACGTGGATTTTTGGATTTGTTGTCACAGCTCTTGACCTCACATATGGATGGACAGCATTCGCTGCCAACTACATCTTTATTGTGCTGAACACATTCCAGGTACAGAGATCTTATTATTTTCAAACAAATCACAACCTTCAAGTATTTTTGTTTAGTAACTTCCGTCATTTAATTTGCAGGGTTTGTTTATTTTGTTGACCATCTGCTTGGGGGACAAACTGGTAAGGTACCTTTAAAAACACTGGTGCTGCATCTTGCATTTCTGGCTCGATTATGATAAGAATCAGTTAATTGACTTAAATTGATTTGAATCAAATTTTTATTGTGCATAGAATTTTATTTTAATAACTTGACTGAATGTCAGAATCATTAAAATATTTCAATCCAATTCTGACAGACACGGGATGCACTGCTGAAGCATTTCTGCCAAAAAGTAAGTGCACCATGACTCTACCGTATTTTTCCAAGTTCATTATGTACTATATTATACTATAGAATCATTAAACATATTTCAACCCAGTTTTAACCAATTTTTGTTCAAGAATGCTACCAAAAATATGTTCCTAGTGCACCATGGCTGTTTTTACTCATGTAAATTGTGAAATACTACAATGCATGTTAACCTCATTTTGCACATCTCCTCTCCTCTGCAGCCTCCAGCACCCACCAGTGAGAGCTCCATAAAGTTAGATTCAAAGAGGAAGAAGTGAAAATGGCTCCAAATATACAGTATATATTTTTTGACCATCCCTTAAGTGGTTTAAGTGTGTTTTTGCATGTACTGGACACGGCTCTGTGGTGGTGTGGTTTCCATGCTGAGCTTTGAGTAGAATCGCTGTTCCTCCATGTTGAAAGGAGCCAGCGGATGAGGTTTGAGCATCTGATCAGGATTCTACCGAATGCTCCCGGGGAAAGCATTTCTGGCACATCCAATTGGGAGATGATGATGGGACTGACCTTGAATATGCTGGAGCAATTATATATCCATTCTGGCCTAGGAACACCATAGGATCCCCAAGATGAGCTTGACAATGTGGCTAGAGATGAATAATAACTTCCTAAAGATAAATTCTAAGATAAAAATAAGATAAGATAATAAAGATAAAATACTACTTGGCCCTAAAACAAAGCAGGATGTACTACTCAGTAAACTGAGCAATCTGACTCCCCAGGTAAAGTCAGAAGTTACTAGCCCGGGTGTTATTTTCGACTCGGGGTTAAATTTCAAATCCCACATAAATAAGGTAACTAAGACTGTATTTTGTGCATCTCAGAAATATTGCTAGAGGGCGGACCTTTTAAACCCAGCAAGTTGTCAAAAAGCTCATCCATGCCTTTATTTCAAGTAGGCTTGATTACTGCAATGCCCTTTTTACTGGCCCTCCTAAAAAGTCAATTAATAGATTACAGTTGATTCAGAACTCTGCTGCCAGCCTTCTAACCAAAACGAAGGAGAGAGCACATTACTCCTGTTCTGGCCTACCTGCACTGGCTCCCAGTAGCTCTTAGAATTGATTTTAAAGTTCTTTTAATCATCTACAAAGCCTTAAATGGCTTAGGCACAACATATATTGCAGACTTTTTACAACCATGTGTCCCTCCACCAGCCCTCTGGTCCACAAATGCTCATCTGTTGGTCTCTCAGAATTATAGTTATATATTAGGGATGCAGCCTTTTCTAAATATGCTCCTAAATTGTGGAATACTCTTCTCACAAACATCAAACAGGCAAACTCAGTAAACTCTTTCAAAGGCCAGCTAAAAAAAAAATTGCTTTTTTAATAGAGCTTTTACCTACATAAATTCTTTTACTATTGTCTTTTCTTAAACCTATATAATTATTATTAGTAGTAGTAGTTGTTGTATTTTTTCCTCTCTCTCTTTTTCTTAAATCTTTTTAAGGCCAATGTTCTAATGCAATGTTTTTGTCATTTTGTCATGTGAGGCACTTTGGATTGCATTCATTGTATGAATTGCGCTGTATAAATAAATTTGATTTGACTAAGGTCACAAGTGGATAGAAGAGACAGGAACGCAACAAAAGCTAACGTTTAACCACAGAACCAAAGATTCTACACTGAATCACATTTTCTTGCTGTCAGTGATGAGGTGAAATTTCATTATATCGTGCTTTTAGGTTTGATTTCTGTAGATCCCTGAATTTTGACTGGAGAAATGCTCCACTGCACTCTTGTATTCTGTTAAACTGAATAATAAACTCAAATGATCAAATATGCACTGAGAAATTCATTACACAGAATTACCAATTGCCACAGAATCTCTGCCTGTATCACTCTTTGTCCAGTTTATTGTATAAAGGTTAGGAGGGAGAGGCAGGGAGGGAGGGAGAAAGAGAGAGAGAGTCCTGGTCTAGGAGCAACAGTCCAGTTAGTTTGTGGGGGGACTGTGTGTCAAGATGGCCGGATGGGATCCTGGGAGCCCTGAGGGTCGACACACTCGACGACCTTCTGGGGTGGAGGCAGCACAGGAGCCAGGAGAACTGGAAAGCAGCCAGTCTAAGGGCCACAGTCCATAGGCAAGAGAGTACCAAGTGATATAAGACAATAGGACAGTTGAGAATAGTAACAGAAAGAGAGAATCAGCTGCTGTGCCCCATCCTCCTTTTAATGACCCTCTTTGTCCTGTTCTGCCCACTCTTCATCTGTGTCGTCCAAAGGAATTCCTTTTTCGTTTGCCATCTTACGATAGGCCTGGGACTCGACCTCTGCTCTGAAAAGAACAAAAGAAGACAGTTTACTTATTAAACGTGTGATGTGATTTGAGGGGAGAATCAGATATTAGTCTGTCATACAACTAAAAGATAACCAAATTGATGAGAAATCAAGACCGGAATGTGATTTAGGAATTTCATAATTTGTCTCATACTTTTTAAGGAAGTGGACACACTCTTTGTGTCCGTACAATTCGGCGATCTGTACTGGTTTGTCGCCCCAGCTGTCCTCCTTGTCTATGGGAGCGTGCAAGGAGTGCAGCAGATGCAGCACAGCCAGCTGGCCGGAATCTGCAGCGTAGTGAGCAGGAGTCCATCCCTGCTCAGTCCTAAGACACGCCCTGGCCCCGTGCTCGATGAGGATCTTCACTATGTCTGTGTGTCCTGTGATAAAGATTCATTATGAGCAAAATCCTATTTACAGCAACAGCCTTTAAGTGTCTCTTGATGTGGAGTAAGGGACTAAAATGAGGTAGTAGTAATTATAGTCCACATTAAGAGCTTCTATGGCACTAACAATGCAGTGATGAAGTGGTGAGTTGTAACTTGAAACTGACATTTAAGACCTACATGTGTGTGAAGAAAGCAAACACACCTTTAGCTGCAGCCCAGTGCAGAGGAGTCTGGTTCCCCCAGTCCACGTCCTTCTGGTTTGGGTTGCATTCATTTTGTTTCAGCAGCTCCTCAACCTGATCAAAGTTTCCTGCTGCTGCGGCTTCATGCAACTCTGACATTTTGTTGAAGAGGTTGCATGGAAACAATTTAACATGTGAAGAGACATTGGATTGGATTGGAGATTGCATCATTGACATTGCTGCGGAGGCTGATATGACAGCATGGTTCAGCGTCGGTGGGAAGAACGTCATCATCATGGCAAGGCCCATGGGTATTGCTGCTGGAACGCAAGTTGGGGTCTGATCCACCCTGACTGGGTTGCCTGGCCGAGGGTGTATGATGTTGGAAGACCCAAAACACCCACCGACCCCAGGTTACATCACTGCTGATGCTTCCTAGTGCATCCATAGGATGTATTTTACATTATTGAACACAAAATGGTAAAAAGCGATAAACTGCAATGCTGCCACCTGCTGTTCGCAGACATGAGTGTCTTTAAAATGTTGATGAATTTAATTTTCAAGTGAGAAATCTACTGTATTTTGTCATGTGTCTTTTTGAGAGGACAAATTCAATTTTCATAGCTACTTCTGCTTTTTAGTGTTCAATAAACAAATAATACAAAAATGTAAATATATTTAAATAAATAGCTGGTGTAAACAGCAGCATCTGGAGGGCATTTATGGTTTCATGTAGTAATATAATAGTATTTTAATATGGGATATATTATATTTTTGGGGCTATACAAGGTCAATGTCATTACATTTTTCAAACATAGGGAGCAGATTAACAAGGCAGGCTACAGCCATCAACCACTTTCAAGACATACTGATCAGGTCTATCCAAACCCTGAACCTTCAGTCCTAGAAGCTGTTTTAGCACTAAAATGATGAGTAAATTACTGTTAGACCAAAACCTTATATGAATCTTAAAATTTTAGATAAAATCACTTTTCTCGAACAATCACGCTGTTAGAGGCTACTTTAAGCATGCTTTGTGGATACTGCCCCACGTTATCTCAATACATAAAGCCCATAATGTGATGACTCAACATATTTCAGCGCTGAAGTGGAAGAAGCCTGTCAGTCTAAACATAAGTGATCCATTACCAAAAAAAAACCCAAACGTTACAAGGCTTTATTTGTACACGCAAGTTTATTTATTGACAACATAGAATTTACATATAATTTAATAAAAATCTACGACAAAACAAACAAGATTTGTCAAGTCACAAAATGTCGACTTCTGTAAACACAGTGGTTTTCCTCACAGCCAGGATTCAGCTCTGAAACCAACAACCATACACTGACTTTATATTACAATTTTAATAACATGGCTTTCAAAAGTAAGAAATTTTATTCATCCCCTCTTCTATGTTTCATCTGAGAGAATGTTAGCCTTAATTAGTCGACTGTGTGTGGTGTTACTATAAGATAAGATAAGATAAGATAATCCTTTATTTGTCCCACAATGGGGAAATTTCCAGTGTACAGCAGCAAAGTGGATAGTCAAGTACAAGGTATCTGCAAAGAGCATCATACGAAAGACTTAGTAAAGAGCAGTAAAAAAGATAATAAATAAACACTTTCGGCAAAAAAACACACTATTAACACTATTGACAATATAAACAAGGCAGAAAAAAA
>OMOW01084996.1:6888-20964 GCA_900312555.1 Lamprogrammus exutus
GATGATAGGTGATTTCTTATCATTCCGTAGTTTTTCAGTATAGCTCTTGAGAGAAATACTGAAAAACTACGGAATGATAAGAAATCACCTATCATCACAAATGAATTATGTGGATGCATTGGCTTAAGAGTTGCTAGTCAATAAGTTCGTCAAAAGCGACAGGCTGCTGGTTTCTTGCATCGGTGCTGGAGGAGCCGCTCAGCTTTGCTTACTGCGATAGCACGCCTGACTCGCTGCATAACCACCATTACAAACATTTATCACTAACTAACCGGCCTCCTTTCTGGTTTTAAGACTTTCTGTCGGGGTGTGGGATTTGATTTAATGCTTCGCTGAAGCCGTTTTTTAGGGTTAGACCCTGACGTACCACAGAGCAGCGGGGCCCGATAGGGCATGGTCACTCTAGCTGCTAACAACTCGCCCTGCACTGGACCCGTGATCCAGATAAACAGATTGCGAAAATCCAATCAGACAATCTCGTTTTCACATTATTACAAGAAGAGGTTCAAATTAAAGCCATTGAGTACGGACAGAACAGTGTATTTGCATTCTGACGCCGATTTAACACACAACCAAGCTAGGCATCCCAACTATAAGAGGCATAGTGGTGCTTATTGTCTATTTTTCGTGAAATCTGAAATGTAGAATGATACTCGACAGTAACTGCACATTTCTAATCATTTGTACAGCATTGTACACTTTAAGGAACATCTATGCTAACCAGTTAGCCATTTCCATTTTCAACACTATCGTAGGATGACCGACTGCTACATGCAAACTAAACATAGGAACGTTAACATAACGCTCTAGATGTAATATACTGTATATAAATAACCTATCACGTTGAATTTCGACACACCGAATTAGCTGTAACTAGATAGGTAATATAGCTCAACAAGTACGTGTTCACAGCTGCAAAAATCGGCTTCACGTTAGGAATGGTAGCAACGCAAACATAAACGTTTCAATGCAAAAGTTCTAATCTATGGGCCACTCATCATTACTACAATCCAATACGAATGTCGACTAATTATCTTGGCTTCTATATTCGAGATACACACACCCAGATCAGACATAGCATAGCAGGCAGCAAACGTAGGCTGTGGCCACTGCTGGCTACTTGTATGGATTGGCCACGGAATAGTGGGGGTGGCGGTGATTCTTTTGGTGAAGTAGCCATTTTTAGACTCCCTTCGATATCAGTTGTATGATGCTTCAGTATACATGTGTGGAAGGAAATATAAACTCTTGACGTCTGGTTGAGTTATGCAAGTTGCAGCTGGTAATCACTGTGTCTGTGCTTTGTGAACAATTAACATTAGCGGTGATAGTAAATCTGTGACCAATTAGCTTACCAAGTAGTCACTAACCACCTAAAGAGGAAAGCTGAGGGGGAAATGCGGGCCGACGTACAGAGTTGCGATGTAAAGGCAACTGGGATCAAGTTAACATCGTACCCGAACCCTAAAGTGAATTTATGCAAACGCAGATGGATAGTAAATAAACAGAAACAATGGATGCTGTTAAATCGAGACAGTTTGGTTCATAAAAGACGACGAGAAAGAAACCCGGACGTTGAAGAGGGGTGCTGGCTAACCAATTGAGCTGTAACGATCTAACGTTAACATTAGCTGGCAACTACCTCCCAGCTATCCAAACACATTTATTAAATATAGAGATATGGCATTTCATTGCATTTCATATTGCTATTGTTAAGTGGCACATGTATTAACGCATCACTTAAAGTTTCAATATCAGTGACCCCCACCCTCTCTTTGGCAGCAACTAGCTAGCAGCAGGCTAGGAGCAGCTAGCTCTAACGGATAAGCAAGGCACTCAACCCAATTTAACCCTTTTCGTTCATCTTTCCTGTTCGACAGGGTAGCGCCCTGCAGTCATACAATACATTTTCTTGAAACACAGACACGCATTTGAATGTAAGTCCTTACCCGCTTTCAGTCGTGGGTATCCGTTGTTTATATCACATTGACTGGACACAGCGAAAGCTCGTCTCTCCTCTCCGCTAAGGCGCACAGATTTAGCTAGTTTAGCTACCGAGGAGCGGCACTCCCCGAACCCAATTTTTGACCCGCCGAGGGGGAGACACACCGGCACAGAGGCGCAGAGACTAGGCGGTGTTCACCCAGATAGACGTATCAGAGTCCCGTTTAAGCGTTCTTCCTAATCAAAGCAAGTTCCGACTCAAAGCAAAATCCTGTCTCGTCTTCCCACCGTCGTCTTCCCCCTTTTTCTTCCTTCACGCCAGGATCTCAGTCGCTTCTTCCTCCGGCCATCAAACAGCAGAGATGGGCGCGGTAACCCTGCTCTCAGGTCTGGGAAACCCCACGTTACGGTAGCGTCACAACGCACGCGAAGGGTCAGCGACCACTTTAAAACAGATCATTATACCAGGAAATACTGCCATCTTTGGTAACACCTACACACCTAACTAATATTTACATACAGAAACACCACTTTTAACCATACAACATTGTTCTTGTGATCACGTTAAACAAAATCTTATCTGAAATTTGACCCATGATCTACTGCCTGCATAGCAAGCCCTGTTTATGCCAGCGTATATGAAAGTATACAGAGCCATACAGCTTGCACTATAATAATTTCAAATGCAAAATATTAAACTTCACAGTGCAACCATTCACATGTTCGCTTATTAGTATTGTTAATTTTAAATCTTTATAACTTAAGATATAAAAGTCAGAGAGGGTGATGCCGCAATTTAACAATGACAACTGTACCATTAAGTACAATAGCTTGCGTCACTGAAATTCACAGCCTCCCTGTAATTTACAAGTTGCACGCGGTATTTTTTTTCCCAATCTATTTTTATTTTTATGGTTCACATACTTTTTTTTTCTACACGTGTACCAAATTTGAGATTGGAAGCTAAAACAAATCAGGTTTTATTGATCAAATTGTAAATGGAGCACTATGGGCAGAAGTGTGTTCACATGTACCAGTGGTAGAAACACAGGAAATTTCTGGTTGATAATGACTGTTGCAATAGTAATTGGTTTCACTGTGATTGTCTCACATACACACTCCAAGTATGTCCATGTCAGACCCTAATGTCTTACAAAAGATGGAGAAGTTCTCTTAATATATCAATGAATGAATACATAAACATAAATATGTTAGAGAACACCAAGGGCTTGTTACTTTCTTGTCTGTCAGGTCAACAACGCTATTTCATGTAAATATTACTGTCTCATTTGCAATCCAAAATAGACCATGCCACACATTTTACTACAGCAGTGTGTGCCCTTCCCAGCCTGAACAGCCAAATCCAAATCATTCTTCATCATTTACATGATCCATGGATTATAGCAACATTTTTGGCACTCTCTATACCCTCAACTAAGTAAGTTCAAATCTGTGGTTTTGATGGGTGAGAGTAAAGATCAATGAATATTGGTCTTTCACTTAAGACTAAGTAGTTATAACATAGTGGGAAAATTAATGTATTACAAGCAAATGTCCAGCTTTCACATTTTTACCTAGGTAAAATAAATAGGTGTTATGGATAAGTGGTATGCTGTCAGGTCAAAACTTTAAAGTAAAGTTTGCCAAAATGGAAATAGTAAGGAAAGCACTAGTACTTCTGTAAAGTATATTAGTAAACAAACTTTCCAACTCTGCCATAAATTAATCTGTGAGACGTTTCTAAAAGGGGAGCTTTCAGGACCAGCATCCTCTCGACTCTACAGGTTGGTGACAAATAATAGTATGTGCTGGTCCATCATCATGAAACTTTTAGCTTGTATGTATGAGCAGCATATGTACATATTATGGATTTAATGTACATGGATGCACATTGTATGTGAATGAGTGACCTACAGTATGTTTGTATTGTGCATTTTGTGTATATACTCTATGTGAAAAGTGGGTAATTAACGGGTGTATCATGTACTGATTGTGCTATTAAGAGAGTAGCATGGGCATGAATGTTTCATTGTGTTGAAATGTGTCATGCACGTTTCAATTCATATGACAATAAAATCCATCACCTTATTTTTTCAGTCATCAGTCACTGCTCCTGTTTTATCCCCAGAATCTGCTTATACACATTTTTGTTGACAGGTATTATTGAGTGGATATGAACTTTGCCATACTTGAGGGTTTAATGAACTGATGCCCCTGTGCTTTAGTTCAAGCAGAGAAATCAGCAGGGATTTCCTTCCTGTACTGAGTGTTTGTGGGCGGACCATCACCACAGCACACAGATGACCCGATCATTATCAGTAGTAGTCTAGGTAGAGTGCTCAGAGGAGGAGCTAATGCTCAGTGGGTTAAGGCGTTACTTGGAGACATGGAAAACTTTGCCGTCCTCAGGGACGGCAGGGAGGGGCCGGGCTTGGTCCGGTGGGGGTGAGACAACATCATCACCAGGCTGTCGTTTGGTTGAGAAGGACTCCTGAGAGGGCACTGTGCCGTTATCTCATCCAGCGTTAGGGCATTAAGTGTTTGTGTGACATCTGTTTATCCTTTTGTTTCCTCACTCAGGGAAGCTCACTTCCATGCACACTTTCATGCTCATTGTTTTAGCACATGTGGAAAAATGGATCGCTGAAAAGCCACAATAATTAACCCATTCTCGTGTTTTGTTTTTGAACTTGAATGATCATTTGATGTATTCAATATTTTATTAATAAAGCAGTTAAAGAAAAGTAGTTAATTCTGGGGCAAATTACAAAGTAAAGCTCTTTACCAAACTATACTCATGGATGTATTGAAATTGAAGTATTTTGCTATTGTTAAATGAAAATGATCCATCCATATATAATCAGAATGAATATGAAGCATCTAATGGCTAATTTGATTTTAAACCCAAAAGTATATGTCTCACAAAATGGAAACACTTAAGTTATGTACCAGTGCTTCAAAATTGTACTTTTCAAGGTCCTGTTAAAGCACACAGGCTGAGTAAATTTACTATGTTCCACACCAGCCTACAGTACTTGTACAGTACTTATAAAGTGTGTGTATGCAAATATGCGTGTGAGCATATTATAATCACGGACTGGAGGCCCTCTAGATCAGTTACATATCATGTCTTCACTGTTTATTTGCCTATAGCTTGAAAAGGTGCGGTGGCAGAAACAAGATGACTCGAAAATACTGCCTGTGTGTGTGTTTCCGTGTGGCAGTGTTGACTGGGCGTTGATTTCCACTGGGACTGGTTAATGCTTCTGAGATGTAGTTGCCCATGGATACATTGATACCCCCCACCTGTCTGCATATGTGTGTTGTGAAGCTGCTCCAGCAGAAAGTTGGAGCACCCATGGGAGACTCTTCATGTCTGCTTGGACTCTTTGGGTGAGGAAACACATAAATACATATAATAAGTAAAGAACAGCTAAACTATGATCATTATGAACTATGAGCACTCACCATCATTATGATCATCAGTGTTGTATCAGTGTTATATATGATCATCATCTAAGGCAAACAACCATTAAAATGCACAGCCCAGTCGTTACTGTTTTAAAGAAAAAAACACCCATATATAACTGTAATGTACATCAACCACTATCATGTGTATATACAGTGACTTACATGTTATGTGAAATATATTATGCATTTGACCAATTCTAACTACTTTTGGAACAGAACAGATTAGGGTTGGCTTTGGTGTTTGAACCCAGGAGCTTCTGGCTTTTAGGCAACCAATGTGCTAATGTGCTGCCATAAAAAACCCAACAACCCCCAAACCCCCCTAATAATAACAATAACAATAATAATATAATAATGATGATGACAACAACAACAACAACAACAATAATAATAACAGACACCACAAGCACTCAGACACACACACACACACAGACAGTACAGTGTACCACCCACTAGCAGCGCAGGCTGTAAGTAGCACTATCACAGAGTATTAATATGAGATCAGATGAGAAATCAGATTAGGAAAAACGCAAAATGGCAACACAAATATTGTCTAATATGCTGGCATAGATTTCATAAAACCAGTGACATTACATCAGGATAAGCTCATAATGACCTTGCCTTTTATAGCTAGGTTCACGTAATCTGATTTAGCATAATCTCCCACAATCTCTAATAAATGCTTACCACATGTATCTCTAAGAGGTCACATCCTATTGGTCCGTTTCCCGGCTTTACTGACATCTGTTGTTCATACACACTCAGCCTCATTCATACAGAACACCTTCTGAAGCTCACTTAGGCTCATATGATTCTAGCAAGAGTTTCAAGCTGTAATATGAATGTGACTGAGTAATGATGGGCACAAATACATTTATCCACAATTTAAGTGTAAAACAACCAAAGGAAGTTAAAAAACTTGTTTTATTAGAAATATTTTCCAAACTTAGAAGCATTATACGTCCAGAATGCTGGCAGAAAACGGTTTATAACTTGGTTTGTGTACATATCCTGAAATATTTGCATATGTTTTGCATCACACTGTTCAGATCTGATATTCCACTGGCTGACTTTAAATGAAACACAGCATGAATGTTACAAAGTTAATTTTCTGTAAACTGTTTAATTGTGAGTCTGATTGTTCACCCCTTTTTTTGTTTTTTCCCTGATGTTGCCATACACACTACCCTCTCTTTTTTCATTATTGTTATTTCAGCCTGTGTCTGGCAACCTGGCATAAAATGTTTTTAGGGGTAAAATTACACCACTGTTATGGCAGCACTGTTATTTGTTTTCAGAGTAGATTCCGTTTTGTGTGTGTGATATCTGATTAGTTGAAGTTATTGTCATTCCACTGAAAACCACCTCCTAATGCAAAGAATGTGTGAAACCAGACAGAAAACATAATCTGCTGTAGTCCTAGAAAGTGGCATGTTTATGAAACCACAGAAGCTTCACAGAGTTCAGCCAGAGAATTGATCAAATATCCAGACTTCACCTCTCTGGAACGAGATACACCAGTTTCACTATGATGCAGGAGTTTTACAGTCAGTGGTCAGAGGTTCCAACTAAGGGTCAAAACACCTAGTTAGTTTAGGTGCCTCCTAGTGGCAGATACCTGCAAGTGCAACCATCTGCTAATTTCACCTATTTCAGTGAATTTTATTCAATGTCGATTATCAACATTTTTGATAACTTACCGCCTCATTTCATTAGAAATTTGACTAGTTGGTCAGCTGTCTAGCCATTTATTTGTAGAACACCATGTTATTTATTGTATTTTATTGTCTTTTTAAACCAGAGAAACTCAAGTATGCGACTCCTCAAGGTGAAGCACAACTTAGAATTCAACATAAACACATATATAGTATTCAGTACATTATATTACACAATTAAGGTAAGATAGAAATATGAAAAGCTTTTCATAAGAACAAGAGAGAAAACAAAATACTGGCAGTACAGACATTTGACATCATTTTAGATTTATATGTAGATGTAGAGGGCCATCAAAACTTCTTTTTCTAAGCACTATTCTGGTTAAAGTGATGTATAAAGGGTTGCCAGGTTTATAAAATCTATTTTCTTGTCCTTTCATAATTTTATTTTATTTTCTCTAATTCCAAATTCTTCATTACCTTTCTCCTTCAGGTTGTGTGATTAGGAGCCACCCGTTTTTCATGATAGGTCCATGATACAAAAAAATGGCTATTAAGGGGTCTACATCAATAGGTTTACTCAAAACTTTTGCAAAACAATTCTTTAGGAATTGGATAATATAGGATAGCTCCAGATATATGAGCTGATGATGCCGGTGTGACCCCCCAGCATTTACATGAAGGGTTTATGATAGGGAATATCTTATTAAGTTTTTGTTGAGATCAATGTAATTGATGTAATACCTTGATATGAACAGATATGCCCCTTTTACAAGGGGGATCTTGTAAAAACATTGCTTCCATAGAACCTGCACAGCCATTTGATTTGTCTGGCTAACCTTATTTATGACCTACAGTATGTTTCATAAAGATGATTCTTGCACATTCAGCTGCATTGATTTCTGCACATTCTGTCACATATGAGTACACCTTGCTTGGTCTGAGTAAGAATTCTAACACTTCTAACTAATGGCTACAGCACGAGCAGTACTGTGTATTGTATGCATCTACTGACTCAGCTGACACACCCTAACCATGGAATAACAGACTCTAATTGCTCTTCTTATGTCCCCTGAAAGTGGAATTAGGTTCCTATAGATAAGCAAATCACTAACCTACAGATATGGACTTGACGGCTTGTTTGTGAAATGTGTAAGTGATAGTGAATATTTTTCCTCATTTTGAGGTTCCCGTTTGTTTGTTTCCCATATTCTGCTTTCCAATTAACCACAAAGTGTTAATCGGAAAATAACTCTTTATGGCTGGTAAAGGGCATATCTGGCAAAGCTGCTGTCCCAAACTTACAGGGAATAGTAGCTCAACTCAGCTTCAAACTCATATCATTGTAAGAGTCATGCGTAAGAAAATACACAACATTGTTGAAAAATATTATATATCAACTATTAGTCAAAGTACCTGACACAACAATGTGTCGGCACCATTCTGTATAAACTCTATAGACTGGTGCATGTGAAAATACCAGGAGACCAGCAGTTTCCAAAATACTAAAACTAGGCTGTCTGGCATCAACAACCATGCCACAGCCAAAGTCACTGAGATCTCATTTATCACTATTCTGATGTTTGATGTTAATGTTCACTGATGCTCTTGACTTGCATCTGCATCATCTTAGTTACACTGCTGCCACATGATTGGCTGATTGAATGATTCCATGACTAAGTAGGTGTACAGATGTTCCTAAAAAAGTGGCAGGTGAGTGACTGCTGTTGTGGTAATTCTACTTACAATCACATTGGCTTCAATTGACTGGCTTTAACTTGCTTCAGATTAGTTTATGTGCATGTAGGAGAGATTCATGTTAATAAGTTATTGTGTGACAACAGCACAGTAACTGTGGAGACATTGGCTATGAGTGTGCTGTAATTAATTATTAAATTATCATTTCGGATCAAGTTGACTTCATTTTCACTGTACATCCTGTTGAGATACAGGTCAATTAAATCATTGTACAGCTGGCTTTAATTGGATGTGGGGGTCTCAAAAGGACCTGTTCCCAGGGGCCACCTGTCTCGTAATTCTTCCCTGACTAAGAGAAGGCTATTTTAAAGTCACACTCCTTAATTCTCCTGAGCTAAACTCGTAAACAGTAGCAAACCATAAAGATGGTCTGATCTTTACCAAGGCCCCAATGATAAACAGACAATCTGCTTGAATAAATGATACACAAACAATTACTTGTCAATGTTTTTATTGATCATGTTGTTTAATAATCATTGGTAGAAATGGCTGCAAACAGTATGTAAACCTCATGTTTGAATAACTGCAAGAACAGCAATAAATTCCACTAATCGTTTCCTGTAGCTGCTGATCAGGCCATTCCTCCCACAACATTGCTTCAATTCCACTCCCCAATTCTGCTGGTATTTCTTGCATTAACAGTCCTGTACATCCGGTTATGATGCAGCAGCCCTTTTTAAATTAAGCTCTGGACTTGGCAAATGGCATTTCGGTCATGCTATTGGCAGGCAGCTTAAATGTAGAATTGATTTGTAGAATTTATTGTTCATAAAAGTGTGAACAATCTTTGTAATAATAATAATAATCTGCAGCCTTACCAATTTTTTTCACATTTGTATTTCTATTTGGGACATATATGTTTCATGTATCCATTTTCCACTGGGTGGTGTTCACGTTGAGGTCAGAGGTCAGTCAGCAGAGGAGGCCAAGGCCAACAGGGTGATGTTGTAAACATTTGTCTCATCCCCCTTTAAAGTAAGAGGTACACACACCTGCAGTACCTCACTGGGCTGAAACACACACAAGTTAGAAATGTATTAGACATCAGCTGTATGAGCTAAAGATTAGAATGTTTCACAAAAAAGCAGACTCATCTGTTGAGAATATACCATATGCTGCCACCTAGTGGAACAAAAAGTGCATCATCAAAAACTATAAAACTGTTATACTCCTCTAACTCTTCTACAGTTTGTTAACATTTCATCAGAGTTGCTGCTAATCAGTTCAGGCCATGGCTCATTTTTTAATGTCTTACCTAACTAACCTGGGTAAATAACAATGATGATGAACCGTCTTTGAACCTGGACAAGTAACTATTCAATATCATCTGAAACTTGATCTTGAACATGCAATTTGACCTGTAAACGTCACTATGAATGATTAGTAAATAGTGAAAACACATAACAAAAACGTTTTACAAAAAAGTATTCTTTTATTTTGCAGTCCCAGTAATATCAATGAAACTGATAAAAAAAAAGAAAGAAAATCTAAATAAATTGATAAAACACAAGTAACACACAATTTGATTGATATTTCCTAGAACGTGCAATAAAAAAAAAACATGACTTTTAAAAGTACAAAGATAGAGCTTTTCTGTTTTTGCAAAGCAACTCTGCAAATATTTTCCTTCATATCAAAGCAATATTTACCCAATATGAAATTTACATTTAAAATAACTTCAATGACTGTGACACAAAAGATTGAATGTAATAACATTATGCACTTTTAACAGTACCTGTTGGGTATTACTGCATTACAAATGAGCTGCTTCACTATTTTATTTGAGCAGAGACAACTAACTTTACAGCAGTCAATTTCCATCAGTTTCAGTAACAATAGCAAAAAAATCCAGTGAGAGTCATATGACTGATGTGTTGCCCACCTTGTAGCCACTGTGGGGAGTCCATGTGATGGTGACGGTATGTGTGTGTCCCGCCTCCACACTGCCTCTGCTGGGCTCCACACTGAAGCCTTGCTGCTGCGCGGATGCTAAATTATCCCAGTGAAACTCTCCACTCTGACGAAAAACAGAGATTGTTGAGTGTTTGGTCTTCTGATAAAATGGACAAATATCTCTACAATGCTGTTTTGTCTGAGGCACTTTTACCAACTATCATCAGTGAGAAGGTACGTAGTGTTTAAGTGAAATGAGCTGTCAACACACATCCCCTGCTTCGTTTCTGATTCTGAAGTCAGACTCGCCACTGTCAACCGACAGTCTTAGCTGTACCATGCCAGGTCTGTGGCTGAGGGCAGATCCCACTATCGTTAAGTAGAAGTCTCTGTAAAACACCAAACGCTGCTGTTCCAGGCTGTTGGCACCAACTACCAGCATATCATTTCCCAAAATGAAAAAACCCTTCACGTAAACCACCTGCAATTCATTTAAAAATAGAATTCATAGTATTGTTCCCATAATATCATAGTGGGAGCAACTATGGGAGTTTCTGAAGTGTTGAATCAGCTAAAGGCCGATAAATTCACAGAGTGACACACAGAACTCATTATAATTGTGTGATGGTGGTAGGAGGAGCATTATTCACTGTGTGCAGTATGATGCTTGATCACCTTGATATGTGATCATATCATATCAATCTTTATTAAAATAAAGTTGAAAAACTGGTAATAACTTAATAATAATAATCATGCATTATAAATGTTCTGCTGCAGTTAAATTACTGTGATAGATCTAAACTGAGTATAAATTTTAAAAGTAAAGTTTGTGTATAAGTCATGCTGTATTTGCACATTCACTCATCAAATGGTTAATTTTTGGATTGTATAACATAGATATTCATTATTCGGCTTAGATAGATTAGTCTAGGTCATTTAAAAAACCTGCACACAGCAGCAAAAATAAAATTCTTATTTTAACCAATAAGCCCGAGTAGACCGGGTACCAGGTTTAGATACAATTTGTTTTTACATGGGCCTAAAATATATATGATCACTATAAACAGAAAAAAAATAAAACCTGCATGATTAAGGTAAATATCAAGCACCCCCTTACCCCCTGGATGAGGCTGATACAGCTATAACAGCTGTAACTTCACCAATAAAGGTCAGCTTTGCACACAAATTGCAATGAAAGCACAAAACACCCAAAGGTAACTTACTGTGGCGATAAATTTGAGGTGCCTTTTTTGAGTGTGAAGTTATGATAAAATATGTGTTTTTTTAGTTTCAGTTTCATTTGCAGTTTCATTTTTGCCTCCTAAATCAAAACCCACTGAACAATTTTCACTGTGAATGTTCCAGATTTATTACTGTGGGTCTCCAAAAAAAAAAGAAAAAAAAAAGATGTATTATATGCAATGCTGACTGCCAGAATGAGCACAGCTCAACAATAAATGATAAATGATATAAGTAAAAGTATTTTTCTCTCTGGCCTTAAGTGGTTAAGAAATCTTACATATAAACATTTGATGTTATGTTAAAACCCCTATGTAACTTTTTGACCTGAAAATATGATCTTTTTTGGTACCTTCTTAACAGTCTGTGTGGAGCGGATACAGCCCACCTGCAGCTCCCTAACTGCAGGCCTGATGATCCCACGGCTATAGCCTGCCCGCAGGGTCAACAGCACAGGGATGCTGGGCTTCTCCATCATTTCTGACTCTATTGCATGGAGACACCAAATCAAATGAGTCGTTATTGTTATATAGTGCCGCCTCCAACATAAACTGTGTTAAAAAAATCACAGGAGAACAATGGCCAACAGATTAGTTCATATAAAGTAAAGGGATGATCAATTACTTGTCGCTGACATCAAGCCATCTAAATCTGTAGTTCTCAATACTGCTGCTCGAGTACAGCAATGCATATTTCCCATCTCTCCCTGCTCTACACACACCCAATTAGCTAAGTGCGTTTAGCCAATCAAAATCTGGGAGGCACCAACGCTTGATCAAGTGAATACACCAGATTTAGCTAATCAGAGCTGTGCCTGTTTTCATAGGATGCATCCTTTGAAGGTGTCATCTGAAGGCCACTTACATCAGTTGCTCATCTAGCTCGACTTTGTAATTGCTGTGATTGCCTTATTGTTTTTCTGCGCGTTTATCGCTGTGATTGCCTATAAGACAATCACAGGTATTGTTCTACTGCAAACTAGAAAATTTCTTCCGTACGTTTTTTGACACCTATCTAGTCCCACATACTTCAACGTAGAGACACAGTTCAGACATTAAAATGTGCGGAAAATTCGGGAATCGATGGCTATGACTTTTGGTGTTCATATCTTTCATATTTTCCGATATATTCAGCATTTTTCACCTAAAATTTCCCATTAAAAGCAGATGGAGCGTTTCTTCAAACTTTCAGCCCTTGTAACTTATTCATACTTTCAGGTAGAGAAACCATTAAAACATTCTTCAGGTCTCCAGGCTTTAATCTTTCAAGCACACTTTTCAGAATTGTAAAATCTTTCACGGTTTTTCAGATATGGCGAGTTTAAAATACTTGAGATTTCCCCTCCTCCCTCGTGTGTGTATTGCATCCCGCTAGAGTGGAGGAGGCTCCGCACTCTAACTTTGGCTGTTGGAGAATTATTAAACTTTAAAAACGTGTTCAACTCTTTATACGTTCCACAATATCTACACTTCACAAACAATACATACATAGAAACATAGGAATTTTTGTCCTCTTTCAGAATATGTCATCCTTTAAACCCTAACATGTGTAGTTATTCCTCTGTCTGCCTTTAAGCGACAATTGATCCTGAATTTTCCTCATCTGCTCTAATGTTGATTTTCACTCGAGAAAAATCTTTTTAGTGTTTTTCAACTTGTCAGTTCTTCTTTATTTTCTGGCTTTTTTACCCCATAAAACATCATTATGTTCAGGTTCTCCTGCCACTCACGGTCCAACCTGTTTTCAGATCGGAGTTACAATTTTGTGTGAGAGGAATTTGTTCGACATGTGGTTTGGAGGCATTTTCTGCCTTTCCAATGTCTCAGCTCTGTGTCTTATAAACAAACGGCAACATCAAAGGATTTGATTTTGAAAAAACTCTCAACTGACAAGGCTCCTTCACACAGATTCACACGCACACACACACACACATTCACAAGCACACTATTCAGACAGTTTGATAGCTGTAAATCTATATTCTTTCTTGACACCCCTCCCCCCTACTCCCCCATCTCAAGCCATTTTCCACTTTCTTCATAGCTGCAGGAGAGATTCACTGACAGACACAGGCTCATAAGCACACACACACACACACACCAACCCACACAACCACCTA